>JAAGKR010007888.1:0-34128 GCA_011419295.1 Clarias macrocephalus | reverse complement strand
TGAATTTGTATTATGGCAAGAAAAAAGCAGCTAAGTAAAGAAAAACGAGTGGCCATCATTACTTTAAGAAATGAAGGTCAGTCAGTCTGAAAAATTGGGAAAACTTTGAAAGTGTCCCCAAGTGCAGTCACAAAAACCATCAAGCGCTACAAAGAAACTGGCTCACATGCGGACCGGCCCAGGAAAGGAAGACCGAGAGTCACCTCTGCTGCGGAGGATAAGTTCATCCGAGTCACCAGCCTCAGAAATCGCAGGTTAACAGCAGCTCAGATCAGAGAGCAGGTCAATGCCACACAGAGTTCTAGCAGCAGACACGTCTCTAGAACAACTGTTAAGAGGAGACTGTGTGAATCAGGCCTTCATGGTAGAAGATCTGCTAGGAAACCACTGCTAAGGCAACAAGCAGAAGAGACGCGTTTGGGCTAAAGAACACAATAAAGAACACAATAAAGAAAACTCTTTGAATGAGAAGGTGTGTCCAAACTTTTGGTCTGTACTGTATGTCCAAATGTTTGATTCAAATGTTTGAAGTTCTTTATGTTCCCAAGCAAATTTAGGCATTTTTTCTTGTTATCCTCAATGTAAAATGGATTTATTATGGTTATTTTCTTCACACTGGAAAACTTACAAAAGTTTAAGTGATCTCCACTCATGAGCATTCAAAATTTTTTCCAACCTCATTTCTTCCTGGAATATGATGGTTCACCACAATCTTTTTAATAATCCGTTGGACGATTCGTAACCCAATTTTACGAGTTTCAGCAATCTCCTTAGTTGTTTCCTTTGCTTAATGCAGGCCAATACTTTGACTCTTTTGAAAAAGAGGTATTTGCTTAGTTCAATTCAAGTGATATATATATATATATATATATATATATATATATATATATATATATATATATATATATATATATATTTTTTTTTTTCTTCTGTTAAAATTCTATTAAAAATCACAAGCATTAGTTTTGATTCCTTTGAGAAACAGTGCACAATATTTACAAAAACAGTATTTAAAAAAGAAAATGAAACAAAGGCATAATGCTCCAACAGGCAGCACGGTGGTGTAAGTGGTTAGTACCGCCAGGCTCGACTCCTGTCTCCCTGTACCCGGAGTTAGCATGTTTGCCCCATGCTTGGTGGGTTTCCTTTCAAAGACCTGCAGATTAGGCTAATTAGCGTTCCCAAATTGCTTATAGCGTGTGAGTGAGTGAATGTATTTGTGTGCCCTGTGATGGATTGGCAACCTGTCCAGGGTGCTCCCTGCCTCGGGCCCCTAAGCATCCTAGGATAGGATACGTACTGCGTGCAGGAAGCTGTCGCATTTGGTACACCTTGTTATGTCTGCTCTGCCTGGTTCTTCAATTGAGATTTCTTAAACTTATTTCATAAACTTATAGGACCACAGATAAATATGTCTGTATATACCAATCTCTACCATACTAAAAAAAATCTAAGTGAACCTGAAACTGGTATGGGCAAGAAGTTGATGTAAATTAAAGTTTTTGGATTGTTTTAAATGGTACTTCAACAAATTCTAATGAAAAAGATTTTGTATGTAACTACACTTCACACATTTTCTTTGTTCCTATTTGCTTCCATGACTCCTTACAAAGATAAATGCAATTTTTTTTTAATCAAAGCATGAGTTTACTATGTGTTATATTAAAACTCCAATAGCTTTGACCTATCTGAAACAGGGTAATATCTTTGCCCCGAGCACAGGACGTTTCTTCTGACATGGTTGTTTAAGAAATGAAAAGCTGCTCTCTGCATCAGTTAGGGTTAAATAAAAGTAGTGATTTTGTTTCTCTATTTTCCAACAATGGATTTGGGGTAGATTCTGTGCCAGAGTGAAAAATAATCATATCAGTGGGAAAAATAAATGTAACGTACAAATGGCAAAGAGGTTTTCCATTCACACACATGCAGTTGCTGCCAAAGTTTATTCTACGCAAATGAACCTCAGTTGTTCCACTGGCCCTACAGTGAATAATAGCCAAAGTTGTTCAGTTTCCTGATATCATTTGGGCAGCTGCCTGTCAAACTTCCTATTAGCTATTATTCATCGCACTGAAATAATAGTGGCACCAATAGTGCCATTCAGTTGTTTAAACAATCAAATTTACTTTAAATAAACATTGAGTTAAGTGTCTTGTTGCCAAATCTGCAAAGTGTGTTAACATATTATTTCCAGGGAGGATTGGCCACAATCCAATAAGTGCTCACTAAACTTAAGTGAAGCGAAATTTCCATTTTTACACACCTAAAAATGCTTGATGGATTACATTTTATTGCATTGTTTCATTTTTATTGCTTTTATCATGAATGTTTAAATTGATTATAGCTCTTATACGCTTTTAACTAATTTGTGGTTAATTTGCGTTCAGATACAGTACATGTCGTAGCCTCACATTTTTAGACAGTGGACAGGATTTGTAATAACTGCTATAACATGAAATGATGCACAGTCAAAGAAAAAGAAAAGTGAAAGAAAAGTTAAAGTTTATACTAGTATAATCCAAACTGTTCAGTCGTATAGGCTACAGCCTATGGAGAGTAATCATCATCATCATCATCATCATCATCATCATCATCATCATCATCAAGTCACAGCCGGAGCTTTTATGTAGTTTTATTTAATACAGTGTAGTAAAATCTGGTGTAATTGAGCATGTCAGTGTTTTATTTTTGCACAAAGGAGAAATGAGGACTTATTTTCACACATGAACTGGCCATCACATTGTGCACCATAATTAAACCAAATAGCAGTCAAAGAACTATTTGAGCATGTGAGTTTTTTTTTTTTTTTTTTTTTGGCCAGGCAGGTTCACTATTGTGTCCCAATAAAACAATGAGTCTAGGAACAGCCCTGTTTTTTGTACAAAGTATGACGTGTGGTAGCAATGAACCTAAAGGGAACTGTACATGATTTTTATGATTATTATTTGACATACATAAGTTTATTACATAAGAATTGATTTAAGGCATGCTGATAGCCGTCACTCCGCCCCCCAGTGAATTGTTCATGTACTTTATATCTTGATTTATATCCTCATGTAATCAAAGTAAGTAAATTTCCTCTCACTTGATCTGCTTTCCTCCTAGTAAACAAATTAACTGAATCAATAATGTCAAACTTTCTCCACTGCAGAGCTCTTCATCTCCAGCCCTCCAGGACGAGTATTGAAGTTTTGGGTTGGAGTATCATAGTGGAATGTCTAGTAATGTTTATGTGGCTTTACATGTCAGCAGGATTATAGCATCATGTTTTCACAAATGATTTCTTTGTCTGTATGTATATTAAAGCTGTTGCATAAACAATATATAAGACCCTACATTTGAAGGAAGGTTTTTTTCCCTGCTAGTTTGTTTCTCTTGTTATGCATAAGTTTTTTTTTTCTTGTACTTGGGAGTTTTTATTCTCATACTTCTCATAGTTTTTACTCTCATACCATGAAAAATACAAGGCCTCTACAATTACATGAAAAACGTTTCTACAATTACAATGGAGCCGAAAGCTGTTTGTGAAAGCATGAACCCATGTGGAGGTAATTTGCTAAAGCTAATGACACCATGTCACATTACTTACCCAATATCTTACATAATGGAAACTTATCAGAGTACTCAAGTTATTTTAACCCTGTGGAGGGCTCTGCCTGAATGGATCATAATCTTCCTTATTTAACCTGGTGTATATTACATTTGTATAATGGAAATATCTTTGCTTGGGAGGCATGTTGGCATAGTGGTTAGCACTGTTGTCTCACACCACCAAGGCAGAGGCACTGGGTCTACTGTATGTGCGTGGAGCTTAAATTTTGTCCCTGGGCTTGGTGGGTTTCTTACAGGTACTCCAGTTTCCTCCCACGGTTCAAAAATTAAGTTAATTGGCGTTCTTAAATTGTTTGTAGTCTGTGTGTGTGCCCTGCGATGGGTTGGCATGGAGTATCCTAGTGCCCTAAGATAAGCCCCCGCAATCCTGTATACAGAATAAGCAGTATAAACGATTTCTACAGTAGGCCATTAATATCTTCATTTGTTAGGCTTATCACAGTGAATAAAAAAATACAATTAGATACATTTATTATATCTTTCAACTTCTTGTACTCTTATCAGTTAACAGCCTTCAAGCCTAATGAGCCTTTAAGTCATTTCACTACCCTGTTGTTTGTTTTATGCAGAAGTTATATGTTGAGGTATTACATTAATAAAGATATCCGCTTTTCAGGTTTATGACCGTTTGAATAATTTTCTCATGCGGTGTTCTGAAATTTCATGCCTAAATAGCAGACATTAAATCATTTTAAGAATTAAATGTTTAATGTTTGTTTGTTACAGTAATATTTCAACAGTATTAGTTCAAGCTGTGAATGTTGTGTGAACAGCATTTACTAGATAGATTAATTTGAAACATGAACGTCTGCTAATTAATTTGATGACTCCAAATGTCCACCTTTAGGTAAAATTCAAGGTTTTGTTCATGAAGAACAAAAACTGTGCCTAAAGGCTACTGATACCAGTGGTATTATGCCATTATAGCTTTCATGCTAACTTAAATACCAACTTCCCGCAAAAACATTAAAAAAATATATTTATATATATATTTTTAAATATATAAATAAAAGAAAGTTATTGTCTGTTCAGTGGTCAGAACTTTCTCTATTAATGATATCTTTATATGTCATATTTTGGAGGACCCCAGACCTGTCTCTGGTTTTCTGTCTGTATGTCTGTCCAGACAGATTTTGTCACAGCATAATACAAAAATTTCTGGACGGAATTTAGCAAAACCTGTCCTTAAGTATTTGCCTAAAGTTACAATTGCGCCATGTTGAGTAAAAGTGAAGGCACGAGCTGTTATGTACCAGATTAGAAACCGCAAGTTTTGACAACAAACTGTGCATGCGTCAAACTGTGCATGCGTCAAACTGTGCATGCGTCAAACTGTGCATGCGTCAAACTGTGGGCGCGTCGTAAATCGATGACGACAGAATCGACAGAATTTAATAATACTTTTGCAGTACTTAGATATCTGTTTGAAGTTTAACCTGCACCATAAGTCAAATCAAAATGTTGAGTAAAAGCGATGTTATAAACAGTTATTCAGCTGCTCGCTCAATGTGAACAAACACCTGCTCCGATAGATATTAAATAGAAAATCTAAAATGAATATTTATAATGGGGTAAGTTCAAATGTTCACTGCTGAAATAACAGTGATGACGTGGTGTATATGTCTTGAGCTGTTTTTGCAAAATCCAAAGCATGCCATATACAGTAGGTCAAAAGCTCTCAATGTGATATTTTCCTATGGATGTGCCCCTTCAACAGTCTTACTAATAAATTTTTTTTAGGGCATGAGAAAGATCTATTTGGAGCATATAGTGTATATATGTAATGTTAACTGATATTGAGTTTCATGTCATGTCCTAGTATAATGAGAATTGCCCTGACAGTCCTCACGAGCTTCACACACTTAATAAAACACGGCACATGTAATTTAATAATAGGCCCCAGGGGCAAAAGAATGTACATTGCTGCGTTTGTGTATTTAAGTGTTTCCAATTAGCATGCTCAGAATGTGTGTCCAGAGTCAGTTCATCATTTGGACAAATGGACAAATTCATTATCATCATGTTGCATTATGACTGTATGTTTTATTGCATTATGCTTTAAATGACTGCCTGTGAACTGAAGTAAAAATAATGTTTATTTTAGAATGTAAGTTAATAGAACATTAGGAGAGGTTGGGTGGGTGGATTAATAACAACAATCTTATATGGATGGATAGATGGATGGATGGATGGATGGATGGATGGATAGATAGATAGATAGATATCGACATGGACAGAAGTGTAATGAGAAACAGTGTATCAAAGTGTTTCCAATTTACATGCACAGAATATGTGGCAGGTTCATCATTTGGAGATGTAGACAAATCCAATATCATTGCAGGCAGAGGTTAATATGAAGAAACACCAGAAGCGTGACTTTTGGGGAAGCATAGAACCATGAGAACCAGGGATCCAAAACTAGGAGTTAGGATACAGATGTATGAGAACTTATGAAATTCGGGAACTATGATTTAGGATTAAAGAAATATCACTCAAACGTTAAACTTTTGAACTTTAATGTATTGAATCACTGTGTATCAGATTACATTTGGATGATGGATCGTCCAAAGCACAGCAGTGGGACTGTGCTATAGCATGTTTGTTAAGTTTAAAATGAAATAAATGAATAACTACTGCTTGATGCATCCACTGCGCCTAGATACGCTTATCGGTCGACCCTGAACGGACGAGAGGGACACACACATGCATAATGTGTCTAATGTTTATTATCAGCAAAGAAAGCAGATTTAAGCCTTTTGGCCAAGTTCCCCGTGTCACGCACGTCCCATACATCAAAAGAAGAAAAGTCATTAACATGTAAGTCATATGGAGACCCGAAGACAGACAGACGATAGGAAACGCATTAGCATTTTCCGGTTAGACAAAAGGGTTTCAGCGAGCCATTTACATGCATATTTTTTCGGACATGGGCTATAGGAAGTAATACCATATAATGAATAAGGAAGCGCAGCAAGGAGGTTGTTTTACGGACGTAGAGGCGTGGGAAAGTTCACACGATTTCACAAATTTTCAAAAATCTAGGATTGTAACATTGACAATGAATGTAAACCCAGCCTAGCAGCCTAGCTAACACTAACTGATGAGTAATGTGTGAAGCATTATTGACAAACACTGTGCATAAAAAAAGATACAGATACATGTACATCTTCGATTTGTAGTCCTACTGTACATGGTGTGATAACAATAAGAGTGTGTCTAATAAACTGGCCACTAAAAACTGTTTCAGTTGTTCCGCTGAATTATTCAGTTTGCATATGATTTAAAATATACAATCAATATAATGTCATTTCTTTTTGTTATTAGCTTGAAAATCATTTTGTATGAAACGTTTCACTTATCGAAAATATCGAGTTAACCCTTGACTGTCATTTCTGTAGTAGCAACAGAAAATCTGCTAATGTGTTTTCCTGTGCAGCAAAGCACACTCCTCTCTTTTTTTTTTTTTTTTTGCAGTAAGGGGGTGTGACCATTATCCTGTTCTTTTCAGCGTCTATCATTGGTCGTCCTCAAACCTACAATCAATTTAAACTCAAACATCACTCTGAGCCCCCTCTCACAACACACACAAACTCTTCAGACAGTGTGGAAGTGTGAGGCAGGAGTGATAGGGTTTAACCATGCCGGCGTTTTCAACCAACATGAGGCTGAAGTTTCCGATTGTGGCTTTGTTGCTGGAGGTCATCACCATTGTCCTGTACGCTGTGTTTGTGGTGTATGATGATGATTCCGATCATCATGGCCCTGAAAAGAAAGCTAATGAGACAAACCCAGTGGCACTCTATCCTAGTAAGTACTTATTACAGTTAATGAGAGATAGTGATAAATATACAAATTTTTAAATAACGTATTGATGCTTTAAAGGGAATTGCATTTTTCCAGAATTTTAAATATATAAATATGATATGTATATACAAATATATGCAGAACATTTATATTACATATATATTACATATATTGACTTTCTATAATGTTCCTGAAACTATGAATATACCAAACATTAAATATGGCATCATTACTCAAACCATATGCAACAATATGTTGCATTATGAATAAATGTTATTGCGTTTTCTAAATAATTGCGCATAAACTGAAGTCAATATAATGTTAAGCTCATTTACATAAAATAGAAAATAGTGTGTGTGTGTGTGTGTGTGTGTGTGTGTGTGTGTGTGTGTGTGTGTGTGTGTGTGTGTGAGAGAGAGAGAGAGAGAGAGAGAGAGAGAGAGAGAGAGAGTAGGCAAAAATACGAGAAATAATAAATAATTATTCAGAACAATTAAAAAAACATTTTTATCCATATTCATATTTATTCAGAAGTCTATATATACACCACTATATCTAAAAATGGAATCTGGATGCCTTTAAATGATTCGTTTATTGAAACTCAACTACTTGGGTTAAAGTGTATCAAAGCTGATTTGAGAGGTTTTGTACTTGTTTAAACCTGCAGCTTCCAGATGGTTGCTATATATTTATTTAACCAATGACTTTCTGCTGGTTGGATTTTGCAAGCCAGGTGAAGTTGGCGTGTGCTTGTAGTGCGATATCCAAACCGTAAGAAAAGCGTGCAGTCAGTTCAGGTCAAGTGCGGGTCAGCGGTTGACACCAGATGGAGGGATGATGAGCAATTAATGGAGATGTTCACTGTGTAATGCACGCAAACCTCAAGCACACACGAAAGAAACTGGAGAAGCTTCATTCCCTCCCTGTGAGGTAGAATTATGAGGGAGTGAGGGTCTGATAGCAAGAGAGAGGGAGTGCAAGAGGCATCTGGCTTGACTTACGTTAGCCCATAAAAATACAATCATTCATCGACTTTTTGATTTAGCCATCAAAATATACAGCATTTGAGATTTATATTATGACTGACATCATTTTCATGTAAATGAAACTTTATCTTGGTTAGAATTAGTACGATAGGAAAAACAGAAGAAAGAAAAACACAGCACCATAATGAAAACAGAAAAAAAACAAGAAATTCTTAAAATGTAGAAATAAATAAAAGAAAGAAAGAAAGAAAGGAAAGAAAGAAAGAAAGGAAAGAAAGAAAGAAAGAAAGAAAGAAAGAAAGAAAGAAAGAAAGAAAGAAATTGTGTGAGGAAATTAAAGAAAGCGGAAAGAATAAAGCATGAGGAAAAACAGCAGAAAGAAAACGTATAATAAAATTCATATATACAAAGATATATAGACATCTATTATTGTACTATATTATTAATATTATTAAAGTTTTAGTTTTCATTGTTATTACTGTTGTGTCATGATTGTGTTCAAATTATTTATATAGTAAATTTAATGTGCAGCGAAGTCTTGGGTTGTTGTTTTTTTTTTTTTTCTGCTGGAAATATGACCGCTCAACTTTTTTTATCTTCACGGTGCAGCAACAGTTTTAAGGGGTGGGAAGGGTGTGAGTGAATGAGATTATCTTCAACATCACAACTCCAAACTTTCCATTTATGTAGCGAAGTTCTGTGTATTTTGCAAGTCATTAAATGGTCTCTCATAAGCCAAATATAAACGTATGGTACGTTTAATGATAATTACAAAACTTCTAGAATAGAACTTAATTATAATGATGTCTAATACTAATCTCGTTATATTTTGAAATGTCTGAGATAACACTATGCATGTACAGTAGATTATTACAGGATAGCAGGAAACCTGGAATGTCCTAATTAATTATTACCTTTTCCATCAATAATAAAAGAAAAAATGCAATAGAATCAACCGTTTACATGCAATAAAATGAACCCCAAAACTCATGGACACCAAGAGGGAAAGGGAAAGGGAGGTATTGGGTAGAGAGGAAAAGGAAAGTAGCCAGATGTTTTAGCAGTCTGGGAAAATCTTACAGATCAATCTCTTTGGGCTGAAGTCAAACGTAGCATGATTACAGTTTCAAAAAAATAAAAACAAGCCAAGGAATTTGGCTTCGAAAAAAGCACACACCCATACAAGGATAAGCTTTTTCATCGAGCGTCAAATTAGTGCTGATAGAAAGTAATTGACCTGCTCTGCAGATCCAGCAGCGGAAAAAAGAAACCTTCTTCCCATTTGGCAACAAGAAAAGCCTTTGAGGTTTTTTATCAAGCGTTGTGTTATGCATGATGGACCGCAAACAAATGATTCTGTTGAAACTCTTTGAGTCTCACGCTAGGCCTTAATAGCCAAGTTTTTTTTTTTTTTTCATATTCAGTGAACCTAATGTATTAGTGCATTAGAGCACATATTGGATTATCTGCCACTGGATGGATGAAAGTACTGACATCTAGAAGGGTCATGCATGTACTGTAAGAGTGCCCTAACTGAGGCTTGCTTAAATAAGAGTTAGGGATTTAAGTATATTTTACTAATTCAAACTGAATAGCATCAATGTGTAAGGAGAAGTTCGTCATCAATTATCGATGCTGTGTGCTCCTTGGGGAAAGAATAAGCATAATCTTGATCTTGGTCATGTGTACATTTACATCATGTAGCCTGAATTTGAATTTGGGTGAGTAAATAATACCAGCTGTTTTTCAGTGGTTCCAAATTTCTCATTTGCTAACCATCATGGATGATGTTTGATCCTTAGTCCAACTGCATGCAAAAACAATAAAAAAAATAATAAAAAAAAGTTTAAATTTGACTTTAAGAGTGTAAACGCTAACGCTAGATAATAGCATCCGGCAAAGAAATGCTGCGAATGTAAATGTAAGCCTGCACAACTGCCAGTCAAACACATGTGTGCATTCATGGAGATGGCAAGAAGACAGCACAGGTGGCAGAAGTACAAGCACTTGCCTAAAAATGGACTAGTAGAATCCAAACAGGTTTTTCATGACAATTTAATGAGTAGAATTTTTAAAAAACACACACATACAGAAAAAAAAACTTAAAATATACTAAAGTATAATAAAGTAAGTTAATTATTTGTTTCCTGTTACTTGCCACCTTTGGAAAATGGAGAATCCGGAGGAAACCTACACAGAACACGAAAAAGGCTACACACAATAATCTGAGCTCAGGATTGAAATTGAGACCCTAAAGCTGTGTGGGTGCAACACTATCTGTTTGGCCATCATACCACCTAAAAGTATTATTATTATTATTATTATTATTATTATTATTATAATTATTATTATTATAAAATTTGTTACCATAGCAACTCAGAAGCCCCTGTGAAGTACATCAGCGCGAGACAGTCACCCAAGAACCAGGTCTATCAAGTTGTTGAATTATGTTCAGGACAAGCAGCAGCCACTGTACACCAGGATGACCAGTCCTTCAGGGTGGCACCATCTCGAAGATATATCTTCTTTCGTGACTTGTGTTTGTGATAAGATTTTTTTTTTAAAGCGATCTTTTTTTTCCTGTTTAGTCTGTCTCTATCTCAGCATAATCATTCCAGAACAATTAGTGGGAAAATGCCAAGGGGCCGGTCCAGGGTACTCCAAGTTCACCGCTTTTCTCACATGGTCTGCACGAGGAATTTTTCTGATGAATGTTTATCTTAATCTTCAGCAGTTACAGTACTTTGTTCCGGTCAGCGTTGTAGTGCATCAAGAGCCTATCCTGGTGACACTAGACACAAGGCAGGAATAAACAGAGGATAGGAAGGTTTAAATGTGAAAGTTAAAGCTGCGTAGTTAACCACGAGAGCGTGAGCGAAACAAACATACCTTACAGGGAAATGATTCATTAAAGCTTTAGCATTAATGGTTCAATAATGTTTTTAGTAAACCATGACATTTTCCTTACCGTCGTGCAAAAAAAGTTACTTGTGAAAATGGTCACTTACTAATTTAACCATTATAAGTGTACAAGCTATTTCAACTCAGCTGGTCAGTCCTGATTGTTGGCCAGCATGCTCCGAGCTCTTTGATCCTGGATAGATTTACCAGATGGGCTATCAAAAGCCCCGGCCCATGATTACATGTAGAGCTTAATGGATTCCTCCAGTAGAAAGCAAGTGGGATTGGAAGGTTTCCAGAGGAAGCAGAGTGTCTTCAGATTTCATTGTTCATTGTCAATCTCTGGGGAGGTTACAGTTACTTCATGGCCTGTTGTCAAAAGAAGATGCTTGATGAGGTGTTATTTAGAAGCGTCAGATTAGTTATTAAGTTATTCCTATATTCTAGTTCCTGCCAGGCGATGGTAGACATGAGAATAGGTTGTTCCGATGTCCATGTTCTGTAAGAACTGAAACGAAAAGGCGGACTAAGACACAAATTAGCACCATTTTGGATCCGGAGTGGCCACTACATGCTGGTACTGCATGCCATCTTGGATCTCCGGGGTCTCTCTTCCGTCCATCATAGACATTTATACCACACTCTGTATCTGCAAAGCCACCAGCATTGTGGATGACCAGACAAATAAATAACGAAGCATACAGACTGACACAACCAGACTGTGCAACAATTTCTTTCCACAAGCCAACAGATTTCTCAATATCCAGGGATTAAACTGACACACACAAACGTTCTTGAACTAGCTGCTGAAAAATGTGCTGAAAAATGCCATTCATTATTGATCTGCATTACGCATGCCATGTTTACTTGCACTGCATTTATTATTAATATATGGCAATATTGGTCACCTTGCACCAGGTTTGATTCCCGTCTCTGCATGCATAAAGTTTGCATGTTCTCTCCATGTTTGATGGGTTTTCTCCGGGTACTCCGGTTTCACTCCCGAGGGCCAGGGACATGCAGATTAGGCTAACTGGCATATGTGAGAGTGTGTGTGTAAGTGTTTGCCCTGCGATGGGTTGGCACCATGTCCAGGGTGTACCCCGCCTCGTGACCTAAGTCTCCTGGGACAGGTTCCAGATACCCTGCGACTGTATACAGGATAAAGAGATATAGACTATGAGACGACGATGATATGCCAATATCTTGTTTTGGCACTTTTACTCACATTAGAATTTTGTACTCGTCTGTGCTGCAATATTTTTAACTGTGCCCGTTGTTTTGCATTGTTTTGCAACCTGTCCTGCACTGTTTGCACACTTTTGCATTGTGCATTTTATGTAGTTTTGGTTCCTCTTAGTATAATTTTTAGATCTGTGTAGTCTCATATAGTCCTGTGTTGCTTTATGTAGCAGCAGGTTCAGCACTATCCTTCTTTTTCATAACGATTCAATAATTCTTCCATTTTAATAATGACAGTTAGATAATTAGTCTTTGGCCTTAAAATATTACCTTGTGGACGATTAAAAAAAATATACTGCAGTAAGAGGAGAATTTAATCAAGGAAACCAAAACAAGACTGCACAAAAGAAGTTTCGTTCTCTAATAAGGCAGCTTTTTAATCTTTTTTTTTATTTTCTATTTTTAAGTGTTTCAGGATGTCCATGTGATGATCTTCATCGGTTTTGGTTTCCTCATGACATTCCTGAAGCGATATGGCTTCAGTAGCGTGGGCATGAACTTGCTGCTCGCTGCGTTTGGCCTCCAGTGGGGTTTACTGATACAGAATATCTGGCACCTGCACGATGGAAAAATTCCGGTTTCAATCAAAAGGTAAATTCATCTTTATTACTCTACAAGTGCAACAAAAAAAATACTCTCTTAATGTAATATGATGAAACAATTTCGGTAATTTCAGTTTTATTCTATAGTAAAGTACATTGTTTCTGTCTCTCTTTAATTGAGCATTTTCACATTGGTATAACTTTGTAGGAAGTAAATTTTTGCTTTCCAACTATGTTGTTAAAACATTCCATTTTTGGGTGGTGTTTGCATCCATACATCCAACATTCTCATTAATGTAATGTTTTAAAAAGTAAGCTTGTGATTATTTGTAACATTAGTATGGACTCATCATTAAAAACAGCAGATGAACTGATTAGATTTTAGAATTGATATATATATTTATTTTTCATTTTGATTAAAATTAGACTTTTTTTATTACATAATGTGAAAATATTTAATATCTGATGTTATAAGCAAGGAACAAGTTGCAACTGGTTTACAACACTTTAGTATTGTAGTATTGGTTATGCAAATAAAGAGAGACTTTTCTACCGGGAAGGACATCAACATCAGAAAAATTAATAGAGACTCCAAGAGTTCTTTAGTTCTTTAGTGTTCCTAGTAGTGAAATCAGTGGAACTTGTGTGGATAAATAAATGGATGGATGGATGGATGCAAATGATAGATAGATAGATAGATAGATAGATAGATAGATAGATAGATAGATAGATAGATAGATAGATAGATAGATGTTGCAAATTATGGTATATTGTATAGCTGAACAAATTGATCTTATACAATAAACTGAATTTCCATTACTTCCTCGTCTTCCGTTTTCTCTCCAGCATGATTAATGCAGATTTTAGCACAGCGACGGTGCTCATCTCATTCGGCGCAGTTTTGGGGAAGACGAGTCCAGTGCAGCTGCTCATCATGACCCTGCTGGAAATCACCACGTTCTGCATTAATGAGTTCCTTGTTGTTGAAAAGCTGGAGGTAAAAATTATTCATTATTTATCCAATTATTTAGTCAGATTTTGTTATCCTACTGTCTGTTTACTATAATGATGACATCTCTGCAATCACTACACAACATGTAAAACTCTACATATCTATTGTGAATGAGGGGAATGGAGGGAATCGGGGGAAGATTCTTCTTAGAAAAAAATGCATGATTTTTCTATTGTGGGAGAAGTCACAAAAAATGCCACACGGATCTGACAATAGAAAAATAATAACAAAAAAATTAAATAATAAATGATTTATTACTCATTATCTTACTATTCTTACAATTACTACATATTTAGTCAATTTGCCAAGTCCAAGATATTTTCACATACAAGATTAAATTTTTTTGTGGTGCAGTCATTAAGTTTACATGTCATAAAGTTTAAGTAAATTTTTTTAGACTGTTTAGCTTTTTTAATGCAAAATTTTAGAACTTTATGCATTAATTAAACTGTATTTTTTTTCTTTACAATCGAGATAGACATAATTTACTGTGCTGGAGGTTCAAAGGCATAACACACAAATTGTTAGGAGTCATGTAGAAATGTTTCTTTGTGTCCAGGCATCTGATATTGGTGCTTCCATGACAATCCATGCATTTGGAGCTTATTTCGGTCTTGCTGTTGCTCGCATGCTTTATCGCCCAGGGCTTCGCAATGGCCACAACAACGAGGGATCTGTTTATCACTCTGATCTTTTTGCAATGATTGGTACGTCTACATGACACACTTATCATCTACATCATACACTTAATATCCACATAATCTATGTGCCTACTCGGCAAAAGATATTTCCTCAGTTAGTGTTTTGATGATGGAGGGTGAGATTTTTGTATAACATGTCATTCCCATAAATGTTCAGTTGGATTGAGATCTTGTGACTGTGAAGGCCAGACTTCATGATTTACGTCAATGTTATCCTCATCAAATCATTCGTTCAGATATCATTCCTTGTGGAAATGGGTGGTGTCATCCTTGAAGAGACTACTTCAATCAGAATAGAATGTTGAATTTTTTTAAATAAAATATACAGTACTGTATAAAAGTCAAGCTACAACAAATTTTGCTTCCAAAGAGCCAGACTTTCTTGTATTTTTAAGGTGGGCTTAAAGAATAGTACTCCAGCATGACAGACTTTTTTTGTCTCTAATTTTTGCCAAGTTTTTGCTTCTTATTTTCAGTCCAGTCCCTGTGTATGACTAGTCTCAGAGAAATGTTTTTTGCTTGTTTGGTTTATGCCACATAGTGACATAAGAATCATTCAAGCATAAAAAAATATCTAAATAAAGGTGAGACAAAATATCAGTGAGAAACAGGTGCAGATGATGACAGATGATCAGGCCGGTGATTAGTTGTGATGTTGGTGATGCTGAAGGCTGAGTGGTTGGAACAGACAAGAGGGGAAATGAGGTCGCTGCTGAGCTTGTTACTAGACATAAACAAATATATTTAAATTCTAACTTTCCACATTTGCATCCTGTCATAATAAAGCAGTTGTTCCCATTTCTTTAGTTTATTAAATTACGTAACATTAAATTAAATAATTGTTTAATTATTCTTTTCATTTAACTTATTGACCCCTATCATTTATACTCCCAATGAAAATGGAAGATTTTGCAGAATATTTATATATGAATAATTTGCACAGCATAGTGTTTTCCTTTATAGAATTTTTTTTAATTATGAAGTTCAATTTATATTATATTATATTATATTATATTATATTATATTATATTATATTATATTATATTATGAAGTTATATTATAATATTATATTCTTCCATTCATAAAGGAATATAATCGTATTGAAATACTCACAGTGTGAGTGTGCTGCATTTCTCCTGTATACAGGTACTGTGTATCTGTGGATGTTCTGGCCAAGTTTTAACTCCGCCATTGCCGACCCTGGAACACCACAGCTCACTGCCATCATTAACACTTATTTCTCTCTGGCCGCCTGTGCACTCGCTGCCTACGCTACTTCAAGCCTGGTAGAAGAGAAAGGCAAACTGGATATGGTGAGGCAAACCAGAGATCTAGTCTTTTTGGTTATTAGTTTTATAAAATAAAAAAAAACTTAAACAAAAACTCTTCAGTTGAATATTAATTGACCAAGATGCTATCAAGATCTGTCAATTTGACAATTAGATGTTAGCTTAGAGGATGTTTAGATGGAGACAGAGCTGGTCTAAAGCAGCTCAAAAACACTAAATAGAAAACTGAAGGCATTATTTTATAAAAACATGATGAACTAGAAGCCTCAGTTTTAAATTATGATTTAATTGTATATTAGCATCATGATCTATCATGATAAGTATCGTGAAAGTATGATATTTCTAAAGACCGTAATGCAACATAAATTATATCAGTGGGTATTGACTTTTTAAAAATGAGCTACAGGGAATATAAAAAGAGCATAACAGCACCCTGTTTGTTAATCATGCCAGGTTCACATCCAGAACGCGACTCTGGCCGGTGGAGTTGCCGTGGGAACATGTGCTGATATGGCCATCGCTCCGTATGGTGCCATGTTAATCGGCGTCTTTGCAGGAGTCATTTCAACTCTCGGATTCAAATTCCTCACCGTAAGGACCCGAGCACACAAACACAAGTTACCTTTTCTGAGCAAAAGTTTAAACAACAGCTTAATATTTTTTAATATTAATCACCATGTAGTACATGTATTAGTTAAAATGCTAAAATGTCATAAACCATAAAACACAATTTAGACATGTATGTATATTTTGATGACTTTTGACGTTACTCTTGTGTTTGTTGTATCTGTAGCCCATCCTTGCATCACACCTGGGAATTCAGGATACATGCGGCGTACATAACCTTCATGGCATGCCTGGGATTTTGGGTGGTCTGGCTGGCATTGTAGCAGCAGCGCTTGGCAAAAAACATGAGTAAGACTTGCACAGAAACACAAACACACAGTTTTTCTGAACCATAAGATGAATTCACACAGGAAATGCAACAGTTCAAAGAAAGAACAAATAAAAGGGAATACACGCTGCATACTGTGGTCACAGGAGGCGGTAAGGGACACACATTTTTTGGACCAAAATTTGTTTGTAAATCCCACTACACAACTGGAATTAAATTGAAACATAAAACACTAAACATGAAACAAAATTTCAATTTGAGAATTTGGAAATCAATAAGTTTTAGGTGGGAATATAGAATTTGCCATAAGAGTCTGGCTCATAGAGGTGATCTTTAGGAATTGGGTTTGATGGTTGTGACCACACAAATATAAATAGCAAGATAAATATAAAGATTAAATAGCATGTAATCTTTAATTGGCGCAATGTACTGTATGTAACTTCATGATGGTGTGGATGCTGTTAATTAGCAACATATAGCAATATAGTTAATACTGAGAAAAAGTTTCTTGATACTGTATTGTTCTCTCTCTCTCTCTCTTGTTCATTCTTCTATTGTTTTTTGTGTATATTCTCATCGTCATTTGTATCATTAAGTATGTAACCCCTTATTTTCTTTCTTTCTTTAGTGTTTCCCCCAGTTATCAAGCTGCTGCTTTAGCTTCATCTCTTGGTTTTGCCCTCATCGGTGGAACCATCACAGGAGCGTTCATACAGGCTTTTACAGTTTTATCTGTCTTCATAGAGCAAGGACTGATCGAAACAAACTTTGAATATGATTTGTTATATTCAAGAGAAATATAATACATAAAAAAATAATATGATATGTTCAAACGTGTTTAGCTCTTTAGAGTATTTAAATTTCTCAAACTTTCTACATGGAAAAAACAATACTGTTTTTGTGTTTATATATTTCGTTCTATCATGAAATATTTCTAAATTGGGAAAATTCTATATGTTCAAAGAGGAATTTTAAAAATTTTAATATTTAGGACATTTAATGATTTTTTAATTGTTATTATTTCATGCTCATTATTTTACCCTTTTTACAGATAGACAATCTATATATAGTTTTAAATGTGATGCCTGGTTACTTAGAGAGAATCAAACTTCATATATCATGCATAGAAAAATCTGAATTTGCAAATAATTCACAATGCATGAAAGGGATATACACTGATCAGCCATAACATTAAAACCATTAAGTTTTGGGTTACCCTTGCACCACAGGGGCAGCTCTGGTTCATTGGAGCATGGCTCCACGGGAACTCTTGGGGTGTGCTGTGGTGTCTGGCACCAAGATGTTATTGGAGGACCCTTTTGATACACCAGAGCCGGCACATCCCATTGGATGTTTGATTTAATTGGAATCTATGGAATTTGGCTGGATTTAAACTCTTTGCTTGCTAAGCCCCATATGTAGCAAAATGTGATGCACTGGGTGTTCTCTCTATCTTCATCTTAGCCATCATTGAGTTTTTCATAGAGCAATTTGTGCAACATTAATCTTTCTTGTGCAACAAGTAAAAATACAGTTTACTAGTATATAGTATAGAAAATCATTGCTATTCAGTTCACCTGGCAGTGGTGTCAGTGTTATGGCTGATTATTGTATGTGTTGTACTCCTAATCCAAATCATGTGTAATATTGTATGCCAAACAGTTCACATAAAAACACTGGATAAGGCGATAAGCTTCCTCAACTGTAGCATGAATGTAGTTGTGTGTCATCTTGTACACCTGAGTAGGGGAGTAGAACGCTCAAAAAATCATTTGGTTTGGTTTGGTGCTGTTACAGGTCTTATATTGAAGTTGCCATTTTGGGGACAGCCACCTGATCAGAACTGCTTCGATGACTCTCTCTACTGGGAGGTAAGAACGGCAAAAACCGACTAATTATTGTAAATATCGATGAGAAAGGTGAAACCATGTTGGACACCTACTGACTCCTGGAGTTTTCTCTGAGGATGTAGGGGTGTAGAATGTACTCCTGTTCACACCTAGTGTACAGGAGAAGCTCGCATCTCTGCGTGCATGGAGTTTGTATGTTCTCTGGGTACTTTCCAGGTACTTCCCAGGTTCCCGGTCCCACAGTTCAAAGACATGCAGATTAGGCTAACTGCCATTCCCAAATTGCCAATAGTGTGTGAATGAGTGTGTAAGTGTGTGTGCCCTGCGAGGGATTGGCACCCTGTCCAGTGTGTACCCCACCTCGTGCCCTAAGTCTCCTGGGATAGGCTTCAGGTCCTCCGTGACGAGTGAATATCACATTTGTATTGCTATCCATTTAAGATTTATGGGAAAGGACATTTAGTTAGTTAGTTGATGTGAGAGAAGGGGATGCAGAGGACAGGGTTAGATGGAGGCAGATGATTCGCTGTCGTGAAATGAACCGGTGAAAGTTGAAAGATGAGCCGAAAGTCAAAGAAGAAGAAGAAGATTGCTGTCCATCTAAACATTAGGAACAAAATACAGTGCTACCTCGCATTACAAATTTAATCTGTTCCGAAGGCGAGTTCTTAAGGCAAAATTTCGTATTGCGATACGCATTTTCCCATAACCAATAATGTAAATAAATACACGTAATCTGTTCCAGCCACCCAAAAATATTACCAACATTATCAACACTACAATCGAAAACAAAACTGAAACTGGCTCCCATTTCTTCTTGCTGCCATGCTTGCTTCTTCCATAAAATGCAAAAAAAAAAACTATGAAAAAAATATATAAAACTCACTTTTCTTGGCTTTCCACTGATGCAAACAAATTTTAACAGCTTCTGGACGTGCACACAACTTATTCAAACGCACAATCTAGGCGAAGGCCAGATGTACGCAGAACGTAAGCGCAAAACGGCGTTCAGTTCGAAAATGCTTTGCATGCTGAGAAAAAAAAATTATTGCAAAATTTCAGTTTTTAAGGCGTATATTCATTAGACAAGGCGTTCGTATGCTGAGGTACCACTGTACTGTATCTACTTAAAGATTGTAGAATTTGTGTATTATTATTATTCTAATACACTGTTGAACACATTTCCAAATAATTGTTTCCTGAGCAAAATTAAGTGGTTTTTGTTAAATTTTAATTGCTGAACATGTTGGTGAAATCATGTATGGTTTTTAACTACAGCTAAATGCTATCTAAAAATGTTGTGTCGCTGATTTCCACTTAATCAGTTTCCAGTGCTTCCCTAATCAATGTCCAGCTAATTAACAGCATTTTCTGTTAAGATCAGTGCAGTGGTCCTCCAGGGGTCCAGTGGTGGCTCAGGAGGTTGAGGCTCTGGGTTGCTGGTTGGAGTTTATTTCCACTGCTGAAAGGTCCTTAAAAGTACAAGTATGATCTTTGGGAATGGTGCAAAGTGGACAGTGAAAGGGTGAATCCATTCTTGCTGTGGCCTAACCTCACTTGATGAGAATGACCTAACAAAAACACGTGGTCCCTCAAGCCTAGCAACCACTGAAGAACAACTAAGAACCACTGGTCTATGACATCATCCGTAACAAGTACAAAAAGTTCATTTTTGTTAAAACTGTACTTGATACAGCAAAATGTATATCATTGTATTAAACAGCCGGTGAAATTCCATAAGAATAACATCATTTAGTCCAGGACACAAATATCATATTGACCAGTGTTATTATTTATTATTAACATTATTATTTATTTTTTTTGTGCAGGTACCTGAGGAAGAGGAGGCTGGTGAAAGTCTTTCTCACACTGATCACTCTAAGAACAAAGGAGATGCTTAAGACTACGTGTGCTTTTCACACATAACTCAAATCCAAAATCCACAACCACCTCAGGGAACTTGAACAGCTTTAGTGTTTTTTAAGCAGCTCAGAGAAACTCTAATCAACAAAGCAGAGTACAAAGTCAAAGTGTACAAGGACAATTTAGAATATTGCCCCATATTAAAAGGAATTGTGTGAATCGTAGGAAATCCTTTTAAACTTGGATATGCTCCACACCAGATCGTCTCCAACTGGTAAACACATGGACGCCAATAGGCATGTGGTTACACCAGCTCTGGGGAACGTTCTAAATAAACTATTGACCGTTGTTCTCATGACGTCATGGATTACTACCGGTTGTCCATCAGTTGTCATGAATTGAAGAGCAAGAGGTGCATTTTAGATGGATACCTGGATAATACCTGGTTAACTTGCAAATGTCCTTGTGCAAGTTACCTAATCGGAACTCAGCAATTTTCACAGAACTGAGCGATTTTGTTCATGAGCCCTGCCATAGATGTTTTAAGGTCTTGTGATTTGAGCTGGTCACTAGCACAGAACTCTTATAACTGTGCAACCACTGCTCAGTAATGCACACCTGCAATACTCCACTAAACACTTCCATTTCACAAACACACATGGTGCTGCGCTTACATACATAAATACATGAAAAAATATGCAGCAAAATTTTTTTTATTTTTTAAGGAATGCCAATTTATCAGATTTAGAAAAGAGCTAAAGGCAAAAATAATCTTTTTAAACGTTGTTCAGCTATACTTACCCTTTCATTATGCATATTTCCAGCTGATTTTTATTTTTTTTGTAACTTCTAAGACTGACAGCTTGTGCTTTTTTGCCACTGATCTCAGATCAGTTTATGTAAAATCATTTTTATCTGCATGCTTTACAATGACATTTATTTTTCTTCTTTATTCTTTATTCCATGTTTGACACAGTCATTCACATTTTCTGCTATTGTTCATGTCAGGTTCATATCTCTGAGTTCACTACCTTCAAAAAAAAAAAAAAAAAAAAAAATATATATATATATATATATATATATATATATATATATATATATATATATATATACGATTATATTTTTTCTCACAAAATATAACCCGGACAAGATATTAAAAATATATAACATATACATATGCAATTATTTGTCACATGTACCTTACAGCATAGTGAAATGATTTTTTTGGATATCCCAGTTAGGAAGATCGGGTCAGCTCAGGGTCAGTCAGGATACAGCGCCCTCTATAGCAGACAGGGTTTTGAGCCTTGTTTAAGGGCTCAACAGTGGAAGCCTGACGATGCTGGGGCTTGAAACCCCGACCTTCCGATATCAGTAACCCAGAGCCTTGACCTACGGAGCTGCCAGTGGGCCCCCATCATATTATAATATCATAATAATTTACATGTGTTTTACCAGGTGGCATGTACCAGGTGTATTAGTGAGCGAGCACTGCTGTCTCACACCTCCAGGGCCGAGGGTTTGATTCCTGAGTACGTGTAAAGAGTTTGCGTGTTCTCCCCGTGCTTGGCCGGTTTCCTCCCACAGTCCAAAGGCGTGCAGGATAGGTTTAATGGTGTTTCCAACTGAGTGTGTAGGTGTGTGTGCTGCACTGGATTGGCACCCTGTCCAGGGTGTACACCGCCTTGTGTCACAAGTCGCCCGAGATAGGCTCCAGGCTTCCTGCAACCCTGTGCATGATAAGCGCTATAAGGAATGAGTGAGTAAGAGAGTGAGAATAAAAAGAGTAGGAACGATAAAACTAAACTACACATTTAGTGTTAATCAAACATAATGACATCACAACAGTTGGATTAATAATGATTTGAATCGGTTGTTGTTAGTGAACTCAGATGTTTGGTCCTGATTCTAGATTCAACATCAGAGATAAGTGACTGACTTATATGATTTAAACATTTTGTTTGTGTGTGTTGATATAGCTTACTTTGCATAGTTAGGATGCCAGTAGCTTGGCAGAATCACAGAATATTCTAAGTAAGATATAAATGTACAAGTCATATTATTTCCTTAATAAATTTTTATACAACTTTCCTGAGAATGTTTTTTGTGTTCAGTGTTGATTCAGAAATAAACACAAGGGGAAATGACGTCATAGGAAACGAATGCACTGGTGTAATGCGGCCTGATGAGAAGCAGATGTTTTTTTAATAGCAGCACTTCAGAAAGGGTTTGTCATGAACACAATAGTGTGTGGATCCATGTGCAAGAAGATTAATAACAAACCCACAATCCAAAAAACACAACTTGAACCATGCCAAGGTCAATACACAATTATCCACACAATTGAATCCACGAGAAACGGGCGGAAAAAAAGAAAAAGCAAAGCAAAAGTCAAACATGATAAGGCTCTGAACAAAAGCCTCAGAACTTGCTCAAGAGAGCTTTATCAGCAGAACTATGCAATTAACATACCGACATGTTTGAAAGCTGGTAAACAGTGATAAAGTGTAGGCTAAGTAAGGAAGAGTCTACAAAATGGGGGCTACACATACTGTACTGTACAGTTCAGAGAGAACTTCATGTACGGTTTGGATGTTTGGCTCTCAGTATCTCAACATAAAGCATCACAACATCTCACCTCCATGGTTGAGGGATTGAAACTTACCTCCAGTCTATGCCTGGTGGGTTTCCTCCGTGTGCTCCAGTTCCAGTTCTACAAACATTTATAGTGTAAGCTGGTGCGTGTTTTCAAATTGCTCATAGTGGGTGCGTCTGCAGATTGCAAAAAGTTCAGGGTTCTCAGCAATGCAGCTTCTCCTTAAAGCAATGGATGATGGCATTAATCATAGGTCGTTGCAGCCATCTATTGTTTATGGTAACGGCTTAACTGTACGAACTGATGGTCGGATGAATGGATGGATGAATAGATGAATTGCTGGATGGATGGATTTATCAATGATGCATGGATGAATGAATGGATTCATGTATGGAAGGTTGGATAAATGGATGGATGGATACCTCCAAGGAAAACAATGGACTTAAAAATCATCAATAGTTGCATTACAGCAGATCCCCACTAACACAGTACAAATCACCTGCTATAAGATTTCAGTGAAAGGGTGAGAGAACACTGTGCAAGCACCAACCATCACATGGTAGCACACAGCAGAACTTTCCTTTTTTAATATTATCTGTAAATATCTGACAAATTTCAACTTACAGTCACATTACTGAATCTGTAGCCTACTGTATTTGCAGCGATTCGTGTGTTACATCACTTAACCAAGTAATCATCTACCTGTCCTGTTTTAAAATCACCTGAAAAGTATATTTATTTAATTTTCATTGAATATTATTTACATTTTATATTACATGTTTAAATTTATTACATTTATATAAATAGTTATATAAAGCACAGTAAACTGCCCTCTGATTTGGCCTTTATTTGCATAGTAGAATGTGATATTTTCTGACAGAATAACGCCTACTAGTCAGCTGCGTATTACTCAACCCAGATTCGAAACATTTCTCATCTCCACACCTTCCTCACCTCACACACTGCCGCCACTCTCCTACATGCACTGATCACCTCTCGTATTGATCACTGTAATTCACTTCTAACCGGTCTACCAAAAAAATCTCACATTACCCACAGCCTTCAAAAACTCCACTGGCTCCCCATCAAATACTGTATAGAGTATAAAATTTCACCTTTAAAAATCACCTTTAAAGCACTTCAGAATCTTACAGTTCTATCTTACAATTCTAAACCCCTTCACTCTTCTTATCAAGGCTCCTCTTCACACACCCCGGCCCGCCTGCCCACCATGGGCTCTAGAGCCTTTAGCTGCACTGCTCCTCATATGGAAAACGCACTTATTCAGAAGCACGTATCCTACATAATTTAAGGTTGCACTCATATCTTCATGTGATTTTAAATGTTTAGTTTGCATTAGACAGAGGCAGCATGGTGGTGTAGTGGGTTAGCACTGTCACCTTGCACCTCCAGGGTTGAGGGTTCGGTTCCAACGTCGGGTGCATGAAGTTTGCATGTTCTCCCCATCGGGGGTTTCCAAAGACTAACTGGTGTTCCCAAATTGCCTGTAGTGTGTGTGCCCTGTGATGGATTGGTACCCTGTCCTAAGGCTCCTGGGATATGCTCCAGTCCCTTGCACTCTGCATACAGGATAGAGTGAGTGAATTGGACAGCAACATTTGGTGACAAATAAGGTCCCTATATAAATGTATTATTATTATTAACAACTATTGTGTTGATTTATTTATTCATTTATTTTGAGAATGGGAAATACGTTGGGAAATCCTCCTAAGGCAAGGTTTGACTATTATGCACTACTGTAGCGAGACGATAGAGGACGGTAATATAAAAAAAATGTTGCTTAGCGGGCAGTTAGTAGAAGAAGTACACAATTACGTAATCGTAGTAGGGTTTAAACATGGCCTTCTAGTGGACATGTAGTCTACTTGACACATGTCATTCTTTCGACACAATGTAGTGCACATAAGTAGGGAGCAAAGGGAGATTTCGGATCTAGCCGAAATGCATGATGGGAAAACGGGTTAAACATAATGGCTTCGCTCTAGTTGGGGTCTTATTGAAAGTTTGTAGAAACCGTCTCGTCTAAAAATTAAACAAAAATGAATGCTTTGTATAATGAAGCGGATATTTTCTGAATCGTAGGAGCGCTTTTGTCACGATTTGCACCTCTTCATCCGGACAGGCCTTTCATTTTTCACTATGGTAAGATGTAAATATCAGTATTAGCATTAGCCTCGTGAACATAACAATCCATTCTGATTTAGAGAAACCCCCTGGTTGGACTGTTTAGCAACCAAGCGTGCAGAGTTTAATGTTTGTCCTATTGCAGTCTTATATTTATTGTGATATGACCGTACATCCTGCAGTTTCTCCTGTCTTGTCTCCATGGAGTTGTGTTGTGCTTACAGCTTCAGCACATTCCGCTGTCCATCTCCATAATGTTTCGTTCTTACGGCTGAACTCTTTACGTCGGCGTTTTTATAAATACAACTAAAGCTGGTGTTTTAAACGTTCGTATTTTTGTGTAATTTATTACTGTAATAAATAGAATATACTGTATATAGAATATAATATAGCGTTGCTGAGCTCCTGTATAATCAGACAGCAGTGAAATACGTGTATGAATGTATATATAAATGAATAAAAATCTAAGTTTTTGAATGTATGTATGTATGCGCGTGGACAAGTAAAATGCGCATGCGCGGACAGGTGTCGCGTTACAGGTTCAGGAAAAAATATAGTATAATAACTTGTATTTGATATCACTGTATATCACTGACATGGTAGTTTGTACAAATCGATTCAGTTACATATCGCTCCAACATCGATTTTTTTTTAAATAAATTATTAATTTACAGGTCGTATATACAGTATGTGTGCATTTGAGATGGTAAAATGTTGCAGTTCCTCCATCATCCTGCAGGTGGTGCGCTCTAAACTATTCACTATTCGTTGGCAGGCAGCACAGCATCCTGTGTGGTAGGAAAGAATTATTTCCTGACTTTTGTCTGGAATTGTAATATCGAATCAGAATATTTATAAAATCATGATGCATACGATGCCGCATTGGAAAGGTCACTGCAGTCCTCCTATGCCTGAAACCAGTATGGTGCACTAAATTTGACTTCTGCAAGAAGTGGAAGGTGACCAAGAACATCATTCACAGGATAAATGCCTTCCAGCGAGGCCTGCGTTGAATCAAGACCACATCACGAACTAAGAAGTCCATCGACGAACATCCACGACGAAAATCGTGGCCAAGCGATGCCTCTGATTCACTTTGTCATATCCTACACCATCCATCAAGCGGGCTCTCAACAGGACAGCCATGAATTGGATTGCACATCAGGGGAAGACAACGCCAGGGCGTCCAAAGATTACACCTAAAAAGATGCATTAAATGATTTAACGGACATCAACCTGTCATGAGACATAGCCAAGAGTGCCGTAACCAAACAAATACGATGGAGAGCACTTACTGCCCAAGGCATCATATGGCGCAGGAGAATCTAAGTCTAATATACGTACAGAATCGAAATACAAATCAAATCGCCTCGGATGTATCGTGATATCGTATCAGGTGGTGACTTAAGTCCCATTCCTAGTAGATTGCATAATTTACTGTTTTATTTTCCTTGTCACTGTAGTCTCCGGTTTGCTTATTAGGGATCAAAATCTAAATCCATTTTTCTAATAAACTCCCATCTGTCAGTGTCTGTTGTGAACTGTGGTATAAATGTCAAATGGAATTGAATAAGTTTCTATCTACAGCGTCTGTCAGTTGAGTAAATGTAAACTTTTCTTTTTAACAGTCTGCAAAAGTAGACCAGAAGGAAAGAAGCAGGTCGAGCACCGACTCGAAGGAAAGGAGACGATCGACGAGCGGAGGTTAGCGTCTATGGATCAGAGACATCCTGCACATTTATAGTGATCTTAAACTTTAAGCTTTAATAAAACAATACTTAGCAGTTGACCAGGCTTAGTAAATGTGTGTGCATTTAAGTTAAATTCCAAAGAGAGCTACACACTGTTTAGTAACAACCCGGAGAATCTGCATTGGACAAGAATTCATAGATCCGTCAAGTGAAGAAACAGACTACCCTGTAGCTAGTAGTAGCTAAATGGTTTATCAGTGTACCCCAAATCATACGTATAGCAGGTTAAAACTGTGGAGAATTTCCGTTGCACTACAGATAATAAAAACACAGTATAACTGCAGTGCAGTAATATGATGTATCATAAACAGCACCATCCACAATCTACACTAGAAGTGCCATCGATGTTTATGTCTTATTGTCAAGGAAGAATAGAAAGTATTTGTTTCCATGTAGCACTTTGGGCAACAGGCATTATTTTAAATGTACTAGAAAGATGCCATCTCATAGCTTTAGAATTTGCAGTTTGTTCCTGAGCTCTGGTTACTGTCTGAACAATGTACCACATGTTCTCCTCTTGTCCGTGCGAGTTCTCTGAGTTCTCACACTTTCCAAACAAGTCATGGTGAGTGGATTGGCTGTTCCAAATTGCCTGTACGTGTGACTGTGTGAGAATGTGTGTGTTTTGTAGCACTCTAGTGGATCAGAGACTTTTGGTATTCATAAAACATGAGCATAGATAACGGGAACATCACAATAGGGACACAGTTAATGAGAACACGAAACCATGACCGAATATGGAAAGCAGAAGGAGGTCAGAGGCATGATGGAATCCTAAACAGTACACTCGTATTGACTGACAGTAGCGCAACATGCAGTCATGAAGAGAGAACAAGAGATTACACACGTGTTAGAGTTTCACTAGCTTCACAGAACTGAGCAGTATGTATAAGATGTATTTATAATGTATAGTGACACTGAAAAGAGTCTTTCTGGATCTACAGGAAGAAAGGAAAAGAAGCGAAAACGTAGCCGGAGCAGATCCTCATCAGTCAGTTCATCCTCTTCCTCCTCCTCCTCCTCCTCATCATCATCGTCCTCTTCTTCGTCATCATCTTCTTCTCACTCCTCTTCTAGCAGTGACTCATCACGCAGCAGGAGCAGCTCCACTAGCAGTGGTGAGTTCATGTGGTGCAGATTACAGTAGCGGAGATGATATACAGAGGACATAATTTGGTAAAAAGGTCATTATTCAAACCCAAAGTCAGGCCGGTGTGTCTCAGTACAACTCCATTGTATCAACATATTGAAACACAGACTGAAATGTTGTCATTTGTAGGCTTTTATATATTTATTTACATGAATCATTGTCATCCTAAAGAGACGTAATTCTGCAGGCTATCAGTCATACATGTAAAAAAAAATACTAAGAAATTAAAATCTTTAAAAAAAAAAAACAATGTATTCATGTTAGTCATACAGTCTATTCATTTGTGATGTCACTAATATAATTGTGGCAAGTCCTCTAATGGGGGGAAAAGTTGACACGTCACTGTATTCTTTCTCACCAGATTCTTGCCGGAAGAAGAGAAAAGTTTCAAAGAAAATTAAAAAGGAAAAATCTGGCAAAAAGGTATGCTTTTATTATCAGATATGGTACCATATACACCTGTGTGTGTGTGTGTGTGTGTGTGTGTGTGTGTGTGTGTGTGTGTGTGTGTGTGAAGGCAATTTAGTCACTTGGTGGAAAGTCATTCCTTGATTTTTGTACAATTCATTCTAGTTTAGTCCTTACTAGCCCCACATGTGTCCTAAGCCCCTCACTCCCTCTCTCTCTCTCTCTCTCCCTTCTCTCACTTACACAGTATACTACACTACACTAATGACATGTTTAGTGTTCGTTCTCCATGGATAAATCATTTGCATTTTTTATAGAAACATAAAAAGGACAAAGCACGCAAACGAAAGAAGAACAAGAAAAATAAAGGAGACGAAGATGACGCTGGTCCGGTTCAGATTTCAAAGGTAAGTCAATAATCTTCACTGGAGTTGAGTAATAATTTCCTGTCGTACTGACGTGTGTCTGTGTTGCAGTACCTGAAGGAGAAGAAGCGCAGTGGCAAGTACAGCATGATCTCAGGGAAGAAGATCAAAATGAAGGTGAAGAAATCAAAGAAGGACAAGCAAGTGAGTGACCAATGTAGTAATATCAAGTGCTGATGTTATACTATATGATGATGTAAACCGATTTTACTTGTGTTGTGTATACTATGTAAATCTATATTTTATTTGTTAATTTGTCTTGTTTCAGAGAGACAAGAACCGTGCCGAGCTGCTGGAGTTTCTGAACTCGACTTGCTAATTCGGACCCTGTGCTTCCACTTTCCCCATAATTATTTTATTTTTTTATTTTTACTGACTTTATCTTGGCCAATCAGCTCTCAGGGAAATGCCTGTAATTTCCTGTAATGGACAGCACTGTGGGGCCTCGTGCAGCTCACCACAACTGGAGAAACCTTTTATTTTGTTATCTTTTTATCTTTCTATATTATTTTGTTAACCATCCAATGCGACTCCAATGCTAATATTATTCCTGTTATAAACCACCACTCTTGTGTGTTTGCTGTTTTTGGACTTTTTAATACAGTCAAGAGTAATATTGTCTACTTTTGATCCATCTCTATTTAGAATGCTATTTATATTGTAACAAGATCACACAGTTTACTAAAATCAGGAAAAACAGAGACTTTTCGTAAAAATCCAGACAGACTTTTTTTTTTTCAATACCCCAAATATCAGAATTACAGCATACAACATTTTCACCTAAAATCGTGAGAACTCGTGAGACATTTAAAGTAGAATTGTAGAGGATGTCAGTAGACATATCCATGATCACACCTTTGACATTAATATGATGAACACAGTGGTGTAGCATTCATAAAGTGTGTTATTTGTCGTGTTTAAATGAGGAAGAACTGATAACATATCGACATCTGTAATGGTTCTTAGATAAATAAAAATAAATCGGACCAAACGTGCTCCTGGATTTATTTAAAGAACGTCCCCACCTATGTACCGTAATACAAGAATGACATGAAAAATACTGTAGGTAGAAAGAGAAAGTATTCTTGCGTCCAGTACATCATTTGTTAGCTGAGCACTTTTAGCTTAAAGGTCATTCAGTAAATTAACTTGCAGGTGGAGAAAAACCTCTTGCAATTTAGCCAGCGATGTCTGCTGCAGGTCACCTATCATACATTATAATTGAAAAGCTACAGGCCAGTTAACATCTGCCAGCCGGCCGCATTCAGTCCTGCGGCTGTGCTTTAGACACTTTGGGTTATTTTTGTCCAAAGTAATCTTGCCTGAAAACATCGTTCAATCTGTAAGCTTGCAAAATGTACCCTTTCCTAGAATTTGGAAACAGGCAAACACGGGCGAATATGCAATACATTTTCAGATGCCGTCTATGGAGGCAAAGCATTTTATTTGTTAAGCATTTGTTGACTCCACCATATTAACGTATGTTACATATGTAACGAGGTAGGTCTGGGGTTGCTTATCCCCAGCTTGAACAATGCAGTCCAACTTTATACACACATGGATAGCATTAACTATACATAAAGCAAATTGAAATGACAATATTAAGAATTTAGAACAACCTTTTGTTCTAAGCATTTCAATCTAATTTTCTGTCAGATTAATATTATAAAAGCCTATAGCTCTATACAAGGTGTTCTATTTATTTTGACTTTTCTGTGCAACAAAAAAACATTTAATATATTCATTAATATAAAACCATAAGTACAGTATAGCAATTTATTGATGTTGCACAAATCTATTTTTTCCAAATTGGACAAATCAGAATTGTCTCATATCATTATATTTCAGATTAGTGATATTCGTATATTCTGTTCTACATTGAATAAAATACACTTCGTGGTATGATTATTTGTGCCACATGGACAGGTACAGACCACTAAATGCCATTCCAGTCCCTAAAAACATCATCCACTGAAATCTACAGCTGTTAAAGGTAGAAAGTTACATATTTCATTTTCATTACCAAATTTAAACCATAGACTTGGCATTTACAGGTGCGAGAGTGTCTGTGGAAACTCATCAGGAGTGATATGATAGCAGTACGAAGGTATGTTACAATCAAACAAATATTTATAGCGTTACTATTTCTCGATAGAAAATATAATAAAAAGGTCATTTATTGTTGGAAAGTGATTTGCCATGTAAGGTTTGGTGATTATTACTGTAAATCATGAATTTACCTCCATTCATGAGGTCGCGTTTTTGGAGTCCAAACATCTATCACACATGTGCACCGTTAATGCCTTTCTGTCTGAAATCAGGCATGCTAAACACACGTTGTGCCTTTTCAGCAGTGTGTCCAAGTCCTTTCTCAACATCTTGAGATATGGTGTGGACTTCCTCCAATCCAGAGCTGCTGGAGGTGAGAGCCACAGCACTGCCGAAAGGATTGATCCGCATTCGGGATTTGAAGGTAAGCATGGACAGGCTGATGGAGCGCTTGTTATTCCACTGCCGAGCCAAGCGCTGCGCTTCCTTCTCCTCCTGAATACGCTCCAGTGTCTCAAGCAGAACGGCACGGAAAAGCCCAGAAACCTCTTGCACTTCTGGCTCATTCTCTGTCAGGACCTGACGAAACCTGCCATCAAGGAAAAACATCTGTGCAAACGTCTTTAGCCTCCATTCATTTCTTCATATTAAATTTAAGTAAAAAATTTAATGATGTAGATTAAAGAAATGGAAACAAACATGTGACATCCTGCAAAGTCCTAAAGATATGATTTAAAAATTGCTCATTTATGTAACAACCTCAGCAGCAGCCTCATTTCTCGTCTCATCTGTTTTAACCACTCAGCATTCAGCATCACCAGTATACTCATCACTGGTCTGATCATCTGTCCTCATCTGCACCAGTTTCTTTCTTCTCGTTCATGGCTTAAGTTAAACGTTGTTTATGCTTGGATGATTCATACAGTATGTCACTGTGTGACTTAACAAACATTAAAATGACATGAACGTCTGGCTCTTTGGATGCACAGTATGAAGACTTTTGCCTCGGTTTAAGAGCTCACTAGCTAGGATGGTGCACAGATCTAATACACGATGCTCCACCAACAGCAGATTTAAATGGAATACTGGTGCTGGGACCTAGTTTAATGAATATCTGTGTTTGGACTGTGTTTTCTTTCAATAGTAAAAGTATGCCAGTTTTTTTAGTGTGTAAAGTATACTGAGGCGGCACGGTGGCTAAGCGGTCGCCTTGCACCTCCAGGTCCTGGGTTTGATACCCACGTCACATCTGTGTGCACGGAGTTTGCATGTTCACTCTTGGTGGGTTTCCTCTGGGTTCTCCGGTTTCCTTCCACAGTCCAAAGACATGCAGATTAGGCTAATTGGCTTTCCCAAATAGCCCATAGTGTGTGAATGGTCGTGCAACATGGGAATTAATACAATGGCCTACACAATCCCTAGCTGGACTACAGAGGTTCCTAGATGGATGGATAATAGTGTATTATCTTTACATATTTCAGATCCCTTGTGCCATTTCAATTTATAAAATTCAACCCATGTAAACCAGGCCCAGTGACAGTTAATTGGCCTTTGTGAATCCAAGTAAGATCTTTTTGCAAAAGCACTCATTTTACCCTCAAGAGGCCTAGATGTTCCTAAGGCCTTTAAATAGCTTACTCTGGTAGCTTTTATCTCTCGAATTAAATTATTCTGTGTCTGTTTGCTGCATGTGCCTCCTAGGCATGGACACATACAGTACAAAGCTCTCCATGTATCTCAGGGAGTGAAAGTGAGTGGGGGGTATGAAGACAACTGCACTTATAAATTCTCACTCTCAGCCTCTCTCTTTTGGTCTAAACTTCCTCTGTGCAACGTCATTAGCCTAATCTGCATGTTTTTGAACTGTGGGAGGAGACCGGAGTACCTGGAGGAAACCCACCAAGCATGGGGAGAGCATGCAAACTCCATGCACACAGACCTGAGGTGGGAATCAAACACCGGGGCGCATGAGGCCACCGTGCTGCCTTTATTATTATTAATAATAATATTCATATTTATGTTTAAAATATAGATGATGGCAAGTTTGTTCAAATGTTTATAATTACAATTCACCATGTTATGCACTGTTATAGCATTATGTGAATTTGTGACTATGCCTCAAAACATAAACACACATGCCCTGTATATTTTTCCATACAGTATGTAAGACATGTATGGTTTCCTTTTGGGTCTTATAATACTCATGCCATTATTATAGTAATAATGGACAAATATTTTGGGTCAGTTATGATCATCCATATTATGGGTAGAAATATTTGTATGTCTCTGTGTGTGTGTGTGTGTGTGTGTGTGTGTGTGTGTGTGTGTGTGTGTGTGTGTGTGTGTGATCTCCATGTGCTTGGTGGGATTTTTCAGGGTATTCCGGTTTTCTCCCACAGTGCAAAAACATGATGTAAATACTGCATGTGAATTAAATGAATTGATGGGGGCAAAATATCATGTGGAAATAAATAAATAAATAAAAACACAAAATATCTACATGGGAAAAGGTTTGAAACATGGGAGGGCTAAAGCCATAAGTGTCAGATTCACACGTGACATGTCTGTCATGGTAAACTGGGGTAGATTATTGTTCCTGCGGTGAGTGTTGAGACAGAGGAGGACAGTGGGACAGGGGGTACAGGGTGTAGGGGATGAGGAGACAATATTGCTGCGGTGTAATAAGAAGCTGCGGTCGTGCTGGTGTGGGACAGGGTGTAGGGGAGGACAGTGGGACAGGGGTTAGGGGAGGACAGTGGGACAGGGGGTAGTGGAGGACAGTGGGACAGGTGGTTGGGGAGGACAGGGGGTAGGGGAGGACAGTGGGACAGGGGGTTGGGGAGGACACTGGGACAGGGGGTAGGGGAGGACAGTGGGACAGGGGGTTGGGGAGGACAGTGGGACAGG
>JAAGKR010007887.1:19922-29922 GCA_011419295.1 Clarias macrocephalus | reverse complement strand
AGTGAGTTGTGATTTTTTTTTTTCAGTGAGACTAAAACATACAAAACAGGCTGGTGACAAATCACACGGTTACATAATGAGAATGAATTTGAACTAAACCCTTATTATTTTATGTCTCTGTGGAATCCAAGTTCACAATGTTCACTTTTATCTCTTTGGAATAGAACTAGCGCTCGCTAACTTGATAAGCCTGACACATACAGGCCTTACTTGTTACCAATAATAAAATGATTTCAACACATCTCTCTGTCTCTCTCTTTGTCCATCATGGATGCACGCGAGGGCTCGGTTTCTATCAGGACTATTGATGTTGATAATGAAGAGAAGTCAGTCAGACACAGCGCCATTTAATAATCAGCATCGTCATGTTGCTGTGAAACGTGTGGTGACCTGCAGGGGGCAGTGTTGTCTCAGTGTAGAGACGGAGGCCATGTACTGCACTGAGCAGACAGCGTAGAGGTCTCTCAGAGAGAATTTCTGTAAAGGCTAGATTTCCTGAGCTCCAGTCATAACTGGATGGTGAATTCATCTGTTTAGTTTGTGCACCTTTAATGTGATCGAGCAACCAGTGAAAAACAAATAGAAACTTTTAAAGAGAAAATGAAACATACCCTAACCTGGCTGCATGAGTGTGGACACTGAGTGTATAGGTAGCATTAGCTGTGAAGGTAAATCTCTACTCACTTCAGATATCCCAGACAGTCGGGTGACCTCCTATACACAACTCTCTTTGTTGGTTTGCAGTTGTTGGGCCAGGGGTTAAGGCTTTGACTACAGCCCGAAGGTGGCAAGTTCAAACCTCAGCACTACCAAGTTGCCAGTGTTGGGCCCTTAACCCTCCCCTGCTCAGATGTATAATGAGATGTAAGTCACTCTGGATAAGGGCGTCTGCCAAATGCTCTAAATGTTGTGCTTCAGGCTGTTATCCGGCTGGAAGGTGAGGTTATTCTTCAGATCCCGAACATGGCCCTGCAGGTTCATCTCCAAAAACACGTTTCTAAACAATCTGTGATTCTGCTTATCGCAACTTGACTGAAGAGAGGCAGCTCCACTTCATGATGCTGCCACCACCATGCTTCACCACAACATTTGCAGGGTTTTTTGTCTACATGTTTAGTGGTCCAGCTAATTAGATTGTTACCCTAATGTGACCTCATGTAAGAACAAACTGGTTGGTGGGGGACTCAGTAGGATCTCGTTTCCATAAACATTGAAACAGCATATTGGGAGGACGAGTGAAGCATGAAATAATGCACTCTCTGGGTTTCTGCTTGTCCTTTTGTAAATTGTGAAGGGACGTACATTTCTCTGTGATGTCACCGTAACACACCCAGCCATATTTCTATATGTTCACTATGCACGTTGCGTAGGGCCATGGATAAGGCCCTGAAAAATAAACAGTTACATAACTGCAGGACGTTGAGGGGCTGCGGGGGAAGGATGCTGCACCCCTACATCATGGGGATTGCATCCCTTACTCTGACTAAGTCTAGGTGTTGCATTGATGGAGGGGTGAAATCCTCAGTCAGACATAAAGGTGGATTAAATAAATAAATAAATGCCGCAGCATCATAGATAATTTTTGGTATTATTAAATAAAAAACTGTTAAGTCAAAATATATCAAGTGCTTGTTTCTGCATATTTGACTAATAAACTATGAATGTAACATCTGGTTTCATATTTAAACTCATACCATGGAGGAGATAATAGTGCAAACAGTGACGGCCAGCAAATAATACAGTGCATTAGTGTTTTGTTCAGCCGGCATGGTGGTGTAGTGGTTAACACTGTTGCCTTGCACCTCCAGGTCCGGGGTCGACGGGGGGAGTTTGTATGTTCTCCCTGAGCTCGGTGGGTTTCCTCCGGTTACTCTGGTTTACTCCCACAGTCCAAAGACATGCAGATTAGTCTAATAGGTTCCCAAATTGCCCATAGTCTGTACATGAGCAAGCGTGTCCCTGCGATGGATTGGCACCCTGTCCATCGTGTTCTCCTCTTCATGCCCTAAGTGGCGACCCTGTATACAGGATAAAGCGGAATGAGTATCACGATAAAGTTGTATAGATGATGAGTGAGTGAGTGAGTGAGTGAGTGAGTATTTTGTACAACTCGAACCCACTGAAAGTGTTTTCTCTTCTACCGCATGTTAACACAGGTCACTTCCTGCATGGCGTGATGGTGTGTTGTCCTCTGTTTATTTGCCCCCTGGTGTTTATGCCCCAGCACTCCTGGGACATTACAGTAAACTAATAACTATTTTTCTGTTCAATTTCAGCAATACTATGCTACGTTGCAGCGTACATCTTTCCCTCTTGCTAACCCAGCCCGGTTCTTGCCTCTTGGTCTGTCTGTGTCATGCTAGACAGCATGTCGGCCATAGCCAGACACTGTGCTTGACAAAAGTTAGGGTGAAGTGTTGCTGGTCCCAGATGGCAGGATGAGCAGGAAGGTATAAGCGCCCGGTTTAACAGGAGGAATGATGTGAGAGAAGCTCTTGTTGTGGTCAGACAGGTCGCTGTCGGCAGAACGATGAGAAGCAGGCTGTGACAGTGACGAGGCATTTTCCAGATCACAAACACTCCGCTACTGCCCCCTACTGGCCTGGCCAGGATCCAACATTGCAAAGTATTCAACGGATGAATAGAATCCCAATCCCTCCCCAAACATAAGGTTTAACTTTAAATGTAATGTAAAATGTGAACACATTCTATATGACTCACAGAAGCACAACTATTTATTATGTTTGAAAACACCAGCAGGCAACAGTGTTTGGGTCTGTCGCAGCCTGAAAAATATAACCGAATTGTGCATCATGTGAATATATTTTACATGTTCACGTGCAACACAATGTGCTTTCCAGCAGGAAACTACGTTAGAATTAGAGCAGACAACACGGGTTTGATGATGTTCCTCATAGCCGCTCATAACTCTAAAACACGACAGTGACTAGCCGACCTAGCCTGGCTCTCGTTCCCCGACTGCACCATGATGTGCAGAATCCCAGCGTGCCGCTGCGCAGTATTCCAATCAATACGGTATCTTTAGCATCGTATCGTTGCTAGGCAACAACATCTTTCAAGCTTGTGAGAGTGTGTAGTTAATGCCTCATGAAAGGAAATCAGTGGGATCAGGATGAAATGTTATGCCGAGTTTAACTGCACACGGCTGGTCGGGCCGCTGTGCTCATGTGAAACTGCCCAGAGGAAACACCAAGTTTATCATGTGAGGATTTAGAGAATAGTCAGTGAATATTGTTTATTTTTTTACCTGACTGTGTTCAATGTGTATTCAATGGACGGAGCAGGTTAATTTATAGCATAGTCCTGTACAGGCCAAAACACAGTACTGGTGCTGATGTTAGTACATTTTTTATGTTATGCATATAGTGCAGAAAATGTGTGCGGCCAGAGAAGCTACATGTGAAGTTTATGCAACATGGAAGTGACCAATCTCGCTTCCCTAAAAATTGCAAGTTGATAACTTTAGCCATTTTGGAGAGATGATTTTATATGTGCCGCAAAAACGTCCATTTTTCAGCGTTTCGCTTCAAAATGCAAATTATTGCTAATTCTTTATGAGTATTGATACCAAAACTAATGTACACATCTAGAAGCACATGACCTGTAAAAAATGTTGCTTAAATTATTTATTTATTTATTTATTTGTTTTTGTAAAAGCTTAAAAAGTGAAAAATCTGTAGTGTCCGTAACCATGTCAAATTCATGCTGAACTATCTTAACAGTTTTGCATTTAAGAATAAAACACTTTTTCAGGTTTATGTCTTTTCATGTGAAATCGAAATCACAGTTAAGAACATTGAAAGATTTTAATTGAAAAAATGTATGTACACACTACCATTGTGTTTAGCAAATGTGTTTCTGTCTATCTGATGAAATCACAAGTGTTGATGGATATTTACAAGAAAAAAAGAAACATGGATCAGGAGATAAGAAGCATTAAGTATTATAAACACTGGTGTTATATGATCCTATGTGAGAATTCACTTTTACTCGTGGGTGAGACACTTTTTAGCACCGACCCCATGTTTTGGCCGACTGGGAGCACTGGGGTGTCGAGTGTTACCGTGTCCCAGAACAGAATGGCTCCTGGAACGCGCAGGGAGGTTAGTGCCGGCTCTGCACCGTAGTCCTGCATTTTCAACTCTTCTTGACTTCTCGGCCTTCCATACACTCCATCATCTCCGTATAACATCTACAGTTTTCAGGAAGCCGATGTTTTACTCAGGGCCGCGTGGAGTTCTGTAGGGCTGCGCCGGAGATCCAGTGCAGAGTTCTGATTAGCACTGCTGCAATTAAACACCACAGCTTCCAGATTCATTATTCAGCAGCACAACACATACTGTAGAATAGCACTGGATCCAGCACCGTGTGTGTGTGTGTGTGTGTGTGTGTGTGTGTGTGTGTGTGTGTGTGTGTGTGTGTGTGTGTGTAATATAACGATGTGTCTCACTGCAGTATGTATTCCACACTTCACTCATTACGCTGAGTATGAGCCGTAATGCAGTACATACACTGCTGCACACACACACACACACACACACACACACACACACACACACACACACACACACACACAGAAGGGACAGGATTATAAAGCTGTTCCTTAAATATTTTGACGTTGTTTATTTATAATCCGACCTTTTAGCCGTTATTGTTTTGGTGTCGCTGAGGGCAGTAACACACCTCTCTGGAGTGCACTACACTCCCTCAACTCACTCAGGGACCGACCAGGGCTACAGCCAGGGTGTGTGTGTGTGTGTGTGTGTGTGTGTGTGTGTGTGTGTGTCACCTTCATCACCTTGACCTAAAAGAGTTTTCTTTCAATGCAGTAAAATATAGCAGTCTCTCTCTCTCTCTCTGTCTCTCTCTCTCTCTCTCTCTCCCAACCAAAGTAAAAAAGCAACAGTCTAGTCATGAAACTCTCGAGGGTGACTGTTTCTCCCTGACACACACACACACACACACCTGTAATGATTAAGTGTGCAGTAGACAGATAGAACACACTCCCCACTGAGTCCTTGTTCCTCTGACGTTCTCTCTCTGTCTCTCTTCTGGAGAAGTCAAGAGACCCATGTGACACTTTCACTGTTCAGACTGAGGATTTGTGTGTGTGTGTGTGTGTGTGTGTGTGTGTGTGTGTGTGTGTGTGTGTGTGTGTGTGTGTGTTTCAAGACAATGTGACCGTCATCCTATGAAAATACACTTCTAGAAAATGAAGCGTCATCCAACAGGAATATGGGGACCTGAACACATGAAGCACTTGAACCTGAAAACACAGATCCAACAAAATGAAATAATGTGTTCCAGAAATGTGGAGACCTGGACACATCGGGATTCTGGGAATGTTTCGCTCCCAGATAGAGGACAGAACTCTGGAAACATAGTGGCTTGAAAAAAAAAATAGGATTCCCAATTTATCCTGAGAGGAGAGAATCCTACAAAAACATAGAACACAAAAATGTGGGGAAAATATTTTTGAAAATGTAGCTCGCAGGACTTTTAAAAACAGAATTCTGGGAACACAGAGTGTCTGGAAAAAAAATGAGGGTCCCAGAAACATGGAAAACTGAACGAGTGTGAGTTGTGAGTAAGAAAGATAGAACGAGGGACGTAGAGCTCATGGACCACAATGGATTCTAGAAATAATGTAGTGAGAACCTCACAGTGTGAGGCTCTGTAAGCAGTGCACTCTGGGAACATTTAAGCATCCTGGGAAACACACACAAACAACCTGTGGACAAAACCTGGTTGTCCAAGGAACATAGGAACCTGAAAACATGGGTATACTGAGAACATTTTGACTCCAGTAAGAACCCAGGGAGAACTGGACACCAGAAATGAACTTAGAACTGGACCTCAAGTATAAGTTAGACGGTAGACGAACATCTGATCCTGAATCATGGGACATAGGAGCATTAACATCTACAGACCATGAGAACTTGAGACTTGAGACCATGAGATAGAAGTGTCATGACCTCCATTAAAAGTTCACGAGTCGAGCTTTGTGTAGAGTTTGTCTCTTTTTGGTACTGAAGGATTCTACAGCTGAAGTTTTGGTTCCTGATCTCAGGCATAATGCAGAAGTGAACTGGATAGCTTGAACTTCATGAAGATGCGTTACTGATGTGCGTGTTAGCGGTGTAATGTTTAATCAGGAGAGGATTACGTTTCCTCTTAAATCGTCTGAACTCTGCATATAAATATGGAGGAGAGATGCTGGTGAGATGAAAGTTCTCTTTAAATTTTTAAATATTCTATAAACGCCCCTCACTGCTGCGCTAAACTCTGGATTAAAAAGGGTTTCCAGTGATGTGAGACGGATCTTGTGCGTGTGTGTGTGTTTTTTTTTTAACACTCCACACTCAGATCCAGAGTGCAGGCTGTAAGTCGTGTGGAGAACGACACACTGTGAACTCCAGCACGCCGGAGTGTTAATGAAACACCGCAGCACATCAGATTTAATTAGAATGTATGGATTTACAGCTACACCGGCTCCCCTGTGATGAGCTGGAGCTGAGCCCAAACTAAAATAGACAAGTTATATATATATATATATATACAGTGGGTACAAAAAGTATTCAGACCCCCTTAAATTGTTCACTCTTTGTTATATTGCAGTCATTTGCTAAAATCATTTAAGTTAGTTTTTTTCCTCATTAATGTACACACAGCACCACACTGACAGGAAAACACAGAATTGTTGATATTTTTGCAGATTTATTAAAAAAGAAAACCTGAACTATCACATGGTCCCCAGTATTCAGGCCCTTTGCTCAGTATTTAGTAGCAGCAGCCTTTTGATCTAATCCAGCCGTGAGTCTTTTTGGGAAAAATGTAACCAGTTTTTTTACACCTGGATTTGGGGATCCTCTGCCATTCCTCCTTGCAGATCCTCTCCAGCTCTGCCAGGTTGGATGGTAAACATTGGTGGACAGCCATTTTCAGGTCTCTCCAGAGATGCTCAATAGGGTTTAAGTCAGGGCTCTGGCTGGGCCATTTAAGAACAGTCACAGAGTTGTTGTGAAGCCACTCCTTCGTTATTTTAGCTGTCTGCTTAGGGTCATTGTCTTGTTGGAAGGTGAACCTTTGACCCAGTCTGAGGTCCTGAGCACTTGTCCAGGATATCCCTGGACATGGCCACAGTCATTTTACCCTCGATTTCAACCAGTCGTTCTTTCCCTGCAGCTGAAAAACACCCCCACAGCATGATGCTGCCACCACTCTGCGTCGGGCCACTCTGCCATAAAGCCCAGACTGGTGGAGGGCTGCAGTGATGGTTGACTTTCTATAACTTTCTCCCATCTCCTGACTGCATCTCTGGAGCTCAGCCACTCTGATCTTTGGGTTAATCTTTACCTCTCTCACCAAGGCTCTTATATCCCCCGATAGCTCAGTTTGGCCGGGTAGCCAGCTCTAGGAAGGGTTCTGGTCATCCCAAACGTCTTCCATTTAAGGATTATGCGCTCTTAGGAACCTTAAGTGAAGCAGAATTTTTTTTTTGCAACCTTAGCCAGATCTGTGCCCTGCCACAATTCTGTCTCTGAGCTCTTCAGGCAGTTCCTTTGACCTCATGATTCTCATTTGCTCCGACATGCACTGTGAGCTGTAAGGTCTTATATAGACAGATGTGTGGCTTAACTAATCAAGTCCAATCAGCATAATCAAACACAGCTGGACTCAAATGAAGGCAAAGGATGATCAGAAGAAATGGACAGCACCTGACTTATATATATGAGTGTCACGGCAAAGGGTCTGAATACTTAGGATCCTGTGATATTTCAGTTTTTCTTTTTAATAAATCTGCAAAAATGTCAACAATTCTGTGTTTTTTTTTTTCACAATATGGGGAGCTGTGTGTACATTAATGAGGGAAAAAATTACTTAAATGGTTTTAGCAAATGGCTGCAATATAACAAAGAGTGAAAATTTAGAAATTTTTGAACAATATACAGCTGAATGGATGGAGGAACTGATGGATGGATGGATGGATGGGAGTCAAGTTGAAAAGTTCAGCCTCTTTATTGGAAAAACGACAGATATATGAAAGAAATTACAACTAATGGATGTAAATGTGTAAACACACCTCCAAGATGACCACTGGCTTGCTAAAGAGGCTGAGGGTAAAGGTGATGGACTGGCCAAGCATGTCTCCAGACCTAAAGCCCATAGAACACCTCTGGGGCATCCTGAAAAGGAAGGTGGAGGAGCACAAGGTGTCAAATGTCCACCACCTCCATGATGTTGTGATGGAGGAGTGGAAGAGGATTCCAGTGGCAACCTGTGAAGCTCTGGTGAACTCCATGGCCAAGAGAATTCAAGCCGTGCTGGAAAATGATGGTGGCCACACAAAATACTGACAATTTACATTTTCACTTAGGGGTGTACTCACTTTTGTGACATACTGTATGTATGGATGAATCGTTGGATGTGGAACTGATAAATGGATAGTTGGATGGGTGGTTGGATAAATGAATGGAGAGATAGAGTGAAAGATGATAGAGTGTATGGATGCATATATTGATGGATGGAGAACTGATGGATGGGTAGTTGGATGGATGGATGGATGGATGGATGGATGGATGGATGGAAATGAACAAACAGATGGATGTGTCGTTGTATGGATGAATGGATGGATTAATGGAGAACAGATGGATGGGTGGTTGTATAGATGGATGAATGTAAAAGAAATGGATGGGTTGTTGAATTGATAAACAGATGGATGGATGGATGGATGGATGGATGGATGGAGAACAGATCAATGTGTGGTTCCATTATTGGATGAATGAAATTACAGACAATGGGAGATGCATTAGCTGATAGAGAAACAAAGTCATGAAGGGATGTATTGATGAACGAATGGGTGGATGAATGAACTGATGGATAGATAACAACTGTAGAAAGCAAAAATTATGATGATCATTTTACGAGTGTGATTACTTTTACCTCAGTGCTGCTTTCAGGATGGATGGGGCAGACGAGTGCCAATATTTTATGCAGCATGGCATAAAGACTACACTCGGTAATTATTCAGCTACACAGTGAGCCGTTACGCGGTTCTGCACCTCTGCTGCAGCGTTACATGCTATTTATTCTTGTACTTTCACACACACACAAAAAAAAAAGGCGGGACGCTGTAGGCCTCCGTGAAATTTGTATATATGATGTCATTACCCACGAGGCATCGCTTCAGACGTAAGCCGCCATTTTGGATTTTCAACATTATCCATCACCGCCGTCTCAGATTAATGACCTCACTGTCCCAGTGTCCCGCCCTGATTACCTCAGAGCCATGCGCTGCAGTGGAGCTATTTGCAGGGGCGTGGAGCCAAAATCAATCCCATCATGCCTCTGTAATGAACCAATCAGGGGGAAGAAACGAAGAGAGCGACAAAGAGAGAGAGAGAGAGAGAAAAAAGCGCGTCTCCGGGGAGTGCAGACCTCCTGCAGCACGCTCGATATCAAACACGGTTATTAAATAAACCAGGAGAAAAAAGCACAATGTGATTTATCTACATCAAGGCTTCCTTAATGCATGTGCACACACACACACACACACACACACACACGTCAGAGCAGATGAGGAATGGAGAACATTTGGATGACTTTTGAGACCAATTTGTCCTCAGAAGCAAACATTAAGAGGAAAGACGTTCACACACATGAAAGGACAAATGGATGAAAGGACAGACAGATACAAGGATGGCTGGGGGGTGAAAACATGCGACCATGGGAAGATGAATATTGTGGATGGATAGATGGGAGAATTGAGGGGTGGAAGGATGGAGGGGTGATAAATAGATGAATAGATGGATGATGGATGGATTCCTGGCGTGGTGGTGGTGTCGTGGTCACTGTCGCCCTGCACCTCCAGGGTCCAGGTTTGGTTCCGTGGGATTCAGTGGGAGTCTAGTCATGTGTGTGTTCGTTAGTCCTTCATGTGAGTGAGTGATTAGAGCAAACAGCTGTGTGTGTGTGTGTG
>JAAGKR010007887.1:0-19902 GCA_011419295.1 Clarias macrocephalus | reverse complement strand
GCCCCCCCCCCCCCCCCCCCCCCCCCCCCCCCCCCCCCCCCAGTCTCACGTCTCAGGGTGAGCACAGCGCCGTACACACTTCTGCAGGGTGGAAACCCCAGTGCGGAGTGAACGCCTGGAGTGTTTATGCGTGTGAACTCTAGAGGTGTTACATCATCACTCCGCAGCAGGGGTTTGACTCAGCGCACAAACACACAGGGAGCAAAGCAATGTCCAGGTCAAAGGTCACGAGGAAAATGTCCTATCCAGTACTCAATGTGTGTGTGTGTGTGTGTGTGTGTGTGTGTGTGTGTGAGGGCCTAATCTTATTATCCATATTATCTCCGTACAATTAATTTCCACTGAGTGTTTAATGAAATCCAACAAAGCACAAACGGTGTGTGTGTGTGTGTGTGTGTGTGTGTGTGTGTGTGTGTGTGTGTGTGTGTGTAATAGACTCGATTGTGTTTGTGTTGGCCCTAAACAGGACTCTACCATGCAGAGTTAATTAATCAGATTATCAGAAGCCATTACATTTGTTTTTCAGTGATGGGCTTCAAGGACACACACACACACACACACACACACACACACACACACACACACACACACAGGAGAAACGGAGGTGATTTAGAGAACATTCATGACAGATCATCACACAGACTTTTTGGGATTTTGTTATTATCGTTATTTAATTAGTATTTAATTATTTGTTGCAATAATGTTTTGCAGATTTGGTCCTGATTAAGGTTCTTTAATAATCTCAGGACGAAGCCCAGTATTCGAAAAAACGGAAAGGTGCGAAAGTTTATACACCCTTAGAAGAAGAACAACGACAGAGAGGTTTATTGTGTTCCAGTTCCGTGGAGATCACTCTGTACTGTACTGAAAGTAACGCAACAGTGGCCAGAACTCTTTTTATTACCGGGCGTAGAGACGGATGATGGAGGAAGAGGTTTAAAGAAACCAGCGTTGAAGACGAACCACGCAGTGGGACAGTGGAGAGGAGATGAGCGAGTCGGGTCCGACAGTGCTGCAGGGCTTGTGACGGAGACGGTGTTGAGACGTGCTTTTGTCTTTGTCTTTGTCTCTACCAACATGTGCCGTCTGAACCGCCCGTAACCGTTAGCAAAGAAGGTCACGCGCAATTTTGCATTACTTTCGCTACAGCCCTGGTAGGTTCCAGATTATTTTGAGTTTACTTTCCCATGATGTTTTCCGCTCCTCCTGCCGTGAGTGTTCTCATCGCGGTGTGTGTACCATCACGCCGTCCCTTAGTGTCGCTTCAAATCCTGCTGGTTTTACTGCGAGGACGCTCTCTCCTCCACGTATCAATTAATGAGATCACGTATCCGTCATTAAAGCGTATCTATCGATCCGCCGGTGGCCGTAAAAAGTGCTCTGTGCGCGTGTGTGTGCGTGTGTGTGTGTGTGTGTGTCACCTTCCCGCTCCAGACGGACCAGCTCGTAATCCGACCTCTAACTCTAACTCTAACACGCAGTAAGCGATTAAACAAACCGCCAGCGTGAATGCTAAACGCGTGTTCCTGCAGGAGCGATTCATTCTTTTCTGCGTCACTATTAAAGAAAATCAATTAAGCAGCATTAACGAGCTTCATTAAGATTATTAAAGAGTCTATAGTCAAAGTCAGGGTCAGAACGGTAGGGACAAAATGGCGCCTGGCGTCGTTGGATGGCGAATCAGTTCCACTTGGGAGTGTAGAGAGGGGGCGTGGCTATAAGTAACACTAGCATGAGGATGAAAACTGACACTGGAGACTCCTTCTATAAATGTTTACGCTCGTGTTTAGGACTGTGAACAGATCTGTTTATTACAGCAAGGCGTGGCACGTCAGTGTGAATGAGTTGTTGCTATAGAAACCGTGATTTGCCCCTACGATGGAAACTCACAGCGCTAAGCTGGACGCTTTCTTTGCTAAAGCGTTAGCCGGCGCAAAACACCAAACACAAAGATCTCAGCTAGTCCATGATGTTTCATCTAAATGTTGCAGATTTTTTTTACAGAACGAGAACATGACACATGAGATTTGAGGTTTACAATTAAACGATTATTAATCTGAAAATTGATCGCATGGTTAAACGTTTCTGAATCTTATCGACATAACACACGTAACACACTGAAGGTTTCTCTTCGTCTTCGCATGCGTTTCCTTCAGTAGAAATTTCCCAGAAGGCTTCGGTTGAAGGTCAGCCCTCAGTCACTCCGTCTGATAGCTCATCCCGTCTGAAAGAGTCACGTCGCGGTTTAATTTAAAACTAAAGACAAAAAGTCTCCTTCTCCTCCAGATCTCCTCCAGTGGCTCGGCATCGGTGTAGGTCGAAATGTTAATATGCACGCGCGCCGCTATATCTCTATTATTATTTGACCTTCCAGTCGACCCCTCGTGTGATTCAGGAAAAGTAAAAAAAAAAAAAGAAAAGAAGGGCTGTCCCGCCGGGGAATAACGTTACTGTCAGTCAGAGTTAGGAATTTAATTCGAGATAACTTCAGCCTACTTTTTTTCCAGGCGGTCTAAATTGAGAAATCGAGTGTGTAGCTGGAGGCGAATACCTGCAGATTGGAAGCGGACCCTCGGGAACTCGGCTGCTTTAGCAAATGTCACCGAGCGGCCGTGTGCCCCGGACTCGCCTGGGCCGCCCGCGTCTCCCGAACGCTCGAGCGGTGAAATGTTACAAATGGAGTCACTAAAAGTCGATCCAAGGGTGAAGTCAGGAAAGTCATCAGGCCTGAGCGTCTGCACTTCTGTAGGTTTACTCATTCCCATGATTTTTTTTGGTCATTTTTAAGGTTCGAGTTTCAATCACTGGACTGCTGTTGTACCCTACAACAAGTGCCCTTCAACAAGTGCCCTTCATTCTCGACACTCCAGCTCAGGACTGTGCTTCAGTGATGCGCTTGTCTATGACTTAGTGAATAAGTAAAATAAATATGAAGGAACCCTGTACACTCGTCTCGACACTCGGCCTGTAACCCCCGGGGCGTTAGGACCCAGGGCCACGCCTCAGAGCAGGAGACCTGAGAGCAGACCAACACCAATCTTATTTAAATATTGTGGGTGTGGCCCTCAGGTGTGCACTCGCTTCCTCCAGCAGCAGCTCGACACTCACTTCTCCTTCTTCACTCTACTCATTTGTGTTGTTTCTTATTTGTTTGCTTCTTTCTATGAATTTGATTGTTTGTGTTTTCCTTTGTTCCTTTATGTTTGTTTATATTCTGTGTTTCTTTTTCTTACTTTCTTAAATTTTTTGTTTGCATCTTCATTTGTTCCTGATATTCGGTTGATATTTTATTTGTTTGTCTGCCCTTCTTTAATTTTCTTTCTTTCTTTCTTTCTTTCTTTCTTTCTTTCTTTCTTTCTTTCTTTTTTTCTTTCTTTCTCTCTTTCTTTCTTTCTTTCTTTCTTTCTTTCTGTTTCAATCGTCTACTTTTTCCTGTTAATATAAATCTATTTTTTCTCTTTTTATTTATTTTTGGCATCATCCTCTACTTCACGTTCATATTCTCTTTTTTTTGTACTTTCCTTTGTTTATAATTTGCTTTGTTGGTCAGTTTTTTTTCTTTCTTTTTTTTTCATATGTTAGTTTTTATTTCTTCTATCTGAGTTATTTATTGACGTTTGATCGAGGACTGGGAAATGTACACCTACAACCATAAAAACGAAGTTGCCCAAGTGGTGATGAAAAACTGGAAGGAAACGTGAGGCGAACGACAGTTTATAAGATCTTTGGCAAAGGGAGCAGCATTTTTCACACCAGTGCAGCAGATAAATACTACTGAACCTAATAATGCGGATAATAACACAGTCAGGCAGGACGGCGCTGCTAGTGGTGTGGATGTAGAAGTAAGAAGCGCTGCAGCTGCTACGTCCCTCTCAGAGCCTTTGTCTTCCTGTGGAAATGCTGAAACAGAAGCGAAGATCCTCCTGGTGTATTAAATGACAGCGGTGATGCTGTTGGATGCTGCTGCTGGTTGTTTAAGCTTTGCTGCTACAGAGATCTCACACACTGACACACTGACATCACAACAAGCTTGTTCCTCCACCCCTCCTAGTGAACGTCTTATACCTGGAGAGAACCCAGCACTATCGAGGAAGGAACCTACAGACATGGAGCGCTGCTCATCGGGGCATCAGTTCAGATAATAAAAAAAAAAAAGCTGAATCAAGATTCACTAACATTCACTACTACGTACAGTGGACGAATGATAAACAGATGCTGTTAGTGGGGAAGTGTGTAATAATGCTCGGGAAAATCTTGCAGCCCACTGGAACCTCCTGGACATCAGAGACACCGAGATCGAACACACGCCATCACACAGACTAAAGACAAGCACCGCTGTACAGTAGATCAGCTGAATAGAGGTAGAATTGCTCTAAAGGTCTAAAACCACTGGAAAGAAAAAGACTCTACGAAAGAGACGTAGAATTATGTACCATATGGCAGAACGCTACAGTATATCACATTTCATGGACACTCAGAGAAGCTATTTGAGGCTGTTTGGGAATTTTATTGATCAAGTGGAATTGATGGCTCAGTTCGACCCTGTTATGTGAGAAAAAATTCAGGCTAACAGGTCAGTTACCACCAAGGATGTTCAGAAGGGGGAACTCATCCCCCTTGCAGCATGTGTACACCTGATGCAATGGTACGGAGAGTAAAAAAAGCCAAATATTATGCAGTAATTATGAACCACACCTAAGGCCTTGGTCGCAGCGAGCAGCTGACTGTTGCTCTAGTGATAGTAAATTGCCAGAACTCAGAACCTCCATTCATGAACATCCTTTGGATCCCTTTAGGCACGTGATACCACTGGCCAATACCCATGTGAGTCACTTTAGGGCATAAACAAACACTTGGTTTGGACCTTTTGGAATTGGCAAAAGCAAGCAGTGCTGGAGCTAAACAACAAAGCATTATGTGTTTCCTGTGGAAGTCACACACACACTGGACCTGGTTGTGGGTGATGGAGCCAAATCGCTCATGATATCTATGAGTTTCTTTTTTTTGTTTTTTATCTGTTAAAGCGACTTTACACTCTGTTTGGCTCTTCAGTTCAGTTGAGGGTATTTCTCAGGGAACATGTCAGGACCTCTCAGTGAAGGCACCATCAACAACCAGATGGGATTGACAGGCTGAAGCTGTTAAAGCTGGTCGCTACCAGCTGCCTGAAACGTTGAAGGCACTGACTGCTCGGATGAAGTACGCCACAGAGAAAAGAGACGCAGAAGTTCTTTAAACAGCTGGAAGCCTCCTCCAGGAGAGGCAGAGGTGACCCTCTCAGGTAAGTACCATGATATAATACAACGTAATGTCCCAGATAAATAACGTCAGCAAGATCCTGCAGAGCCACAAAATTTCAGTTCAGTGAGGAGAGAGATTATGGCAGTGACAGAAGTTCCTAAGGAATTTTGAGACCATGGATTCACCTGTGCGATATCAGATGCCAGGGGGATACTGTAGGAGAGAAGACTGGAACAGAGATGAGCTGGCCAGAGGAGCGTCAGAGAGAAAACAGAAGAAGTTTAAAACTGACTTTTCCCTTCAGGTCGTGGTAGATACAGCACTTGTGACAGTAAGAGAGAGATTTTCACATTTAGGGAGCACCCATGAGGAAAGCTTTCTCTACTCCACTGATAGCAGGAGAAGCGCAGTGCAGAGGGATGCTGAATGGTGATGCTGGTGACCTGAAGCTGCAGATCAAGAGTGCCGTCTGATCCTCTCCCACACCGTCGGTGACGTTTGATCACGTACGGAAGGTACGAAATGTCCTGGACGTCTGTCCAAATTGGAGTAAAGCTCTCAGACTGGTACTCGCTCTCCCAGTCACAGTTGCTTCAGGTGAGAGAAGTTTCTCATCCCTGAACCTTATTAAGACAAACCTCAGGTCAGCAGTGTCACAGGAGAGGCTGCCTGCACTCGCTATTCTCTCCGCTGAGCACAAAGCCAGAAAATCAGCGGATGTGGACTCAGTAATAATAGAGGCTGCTAAAGCCAAAGGTCAGGTGTTAGTATCTTGACCTACACTGTTCACTCCAGCCATGCACGTAATAAGACTAATTACGTAAAATATTATCGTTTTTTTTTAAATTAACATTATTTTTATGTTATTCTTCATACAACACCCATAGTTTCATGTTTTTTTTCCCCTCCCACTAAAGCCCATTTGAAGGAGAGTAAGCCATTTAAAATCAGCGGGAAAGAATAAAGGCTGGAGAAATACAGAAGTGAAGGAAAGACATGAAAATAAGATCTGGAGAGGAGAAAGCAAAAAGACAACAAGGGACAAAGAAGGAAAAATGTGAGAGATCAATAAAAGAGAAGGCGAGTGATGTAGAGAAAACAGACAAGGAAGAGAAGAAAAAGTAAATATAGGGAGGACAGAGCAGAAATGCATTAAGAAGATGGGAAGGAGAGAAAGAAAGAATTCAAGGAGCAGAAGACGTATATAAAAATAAAAGCATTAAGGGAAAGAAGAAGCAAACAGATAGACAGCAGTAAACAGAGTGAAGAAGAGTGAGACAGACACAGAGGTACACACGTGTTCATTGGTATTATTTGTGTCCCTCCCGAGACCCGTCATGGCTTATCTTACTTTAGTGAAATAACAGAGGAGACAGAAGCCGATCGTCCGCTATCGTCCTGCTGGAGTACAAAGATAACTGAAGTGGAACAGCACACGTGTGATCCGACACTGAGGCTCATTCCAACAGTACAGAAATCACCGCTCGTGAAAAGCCTGACACACAGTCGCTTACAATGAGGAGGTGATTATTTCAGACGTGTGTGTAAGGAGTCTCCAGTGTCAGCGCTGTGTCTCATTCAGAGGTGAAGCTGCAGCTGTTTCAGAGTTTAGACTGTGTAGTCACATGACACGCTGTGTGAGAGAGTGAGAGAGAGAGAGAGTGAGAGAGAGAGAGAGTGAGAGAGAGCGTGCGAGTGTTTATAGCTGCTATAACGAGAACAGGAACTCGCTCACATCACCAGCGTTCTGTAGACGTTAAAGCAGAAACTGTTGAATTCTTTGATCTTTAACAAGTGAGACGTTGAGACACTCAGTTAATTGCTGCAGTATAAGAAGAATAAAGTTATTTCGCCTCACAGATGCTAAAGTTGCTCTTCAGTGACTGCATTCACACTTGCTGACCTGTGTGTGTGTGTGTGTGTGTGTGTGTGTGTGTGTGTGTGTGTGTGTGTGTGTGTGAGATAGCAGAATCATTAAGGTAGTAAATGAGTGTAGAACAGAATGACCCAGGTATCCGACAGGGTCGCTAATCAAAATGTCATTAGCAGAGTTCTAGAAAATTCTCTCTCTCTCTCTCTCTCATCAGCCTAATGAGGCGTCACTGATTACGCCAGGAGAAGCCCCCCCGCATGCCAACTTCTGCACAACAACATGCTAAAGTGTTGCCTTTTACGACACACACACACGCACACTCATGGCCGGAGTGTATCGACCGTGTGTCTCTTTAAAGCCGACAAACCGTTATGTGTTTGTCTGTGTTTAATTGTCGACTTTGCAAACTATGTAATGGGGTGTTAATTACTGATTTAGCTCACACTGCTGCATTCACTTTTAAAATTGACGTGTGTTTGAGATACGCATTACCCAGCTACACACACACACACACACACACACACACACACACACACACACACACACACACACACAGGTAAAGGAGAAGCAGCTTCCAGGAACACCAGGAAGAATGTGTCCTGAATGCTAATGTTTGTTAGCAGAGTTTCTATTGAAATTTATTCTAGCAAGTTTAAAAACACTCTGCTAACTAATCCTTCATAGATAATCCCCCACGAATGTATCTGCCACTAACTAATCCCCTGATAAATAATCCCTGATAATTCTCCACTACATAATCCCTCACTAGACAATCCCCGGCAAACTCACCCACCACTAACTAATCCCTCACTAACTAATCCTCTAGTAGCTAATCATAAATAATAATGAGTAACTCGCCCATCTCAGTGTAGAAGGAGCGTCAGGACTCTTCTCTGTTTAAAGACCAGATGGTGGAATAAACTTCCTCTAGACCCTGAACAGCTGAGCGCCTGTTAGTCTTTACATCAGAGCGACCGGACGTTTTACACCCACATCAGTATTCACTGACTGACAGAGATTTCAAAGCCCTTGAACTCTGGATTCTGATTGGTCAGAAGGACTTGACCTTAATTCTCTATAATGGAACTTCTGACAGTAAAATCACAGGTTTATTATATGTTGACGTTTCTATAGTAACCGCTCGCTCACAGGCATTTGTACAGTACAGTGGAACCTTGGATTACAAGCATAATTCGTTCCAGAAGTGGGCTTATATTCCAAAACACTCGTAAACCAAATTGCATTTTCCCATAAGAAATAATGAAAACTCAAACTATTCATTCCACAGCCAAAAAAATAAAATAAAATAAAAACTCGACAGATAAGTGTTTCCATTTGTGCACGCAGGCGTTGTGTATTTGTGTGTGTGTGGAATTAGCCCCTTCCCTCTCCTCGTCTTACACAGTAAAACTCCTCCTCCCTCCCCCCACCTCGCTTTTTAAGTTTCACAACAAACACACACACACAACGGAAACACTGTTTTAACAAGGAAAAATAAATAAATCACATAATGACAATCGGGTGAGCGCATACTAACGGAGTCACTGCTGTAAAAAATAAATAAATATATATATATATATACCTTTGAAAAGAATCGCGTCAGAGCTGAGTTTCTGTGTAGAGCAGAGAGTGTGTGTGTGTGTGTGTGTGTGTGTGTGTGTGTGTCGGTGTCAACTACGCACACGCACACACATAGGAGACGCTGAAACAGAGAGGAAGATGTTGATTATACCAGTAAGAGACGAGCACTAAGACCCAGCAGGGGAAACGATTACCCACAATTCCGCAGCGCAAGTGAGAAAAAAATCATTGGCTCAGTTGTGATCACGTGACGCTCTGTGTCAAAACAAGATACTCGGCACTCGTAAACCAAGACTTGCTAGTTTTTCAAGTCAAAATTTATTAAAAATCTTTGCTCGTCTTGTGGAACACTCGCAAACCGCGTTACTCGCAATCCGAGGTTCCACTGTCCATTCGTGAGATTGTGTATGTGTGTGTTCTGTGTGTTTTTAATCTGTTTAAACTGATGTCTGTGAATTGAGATCTCTCTCTCTCTCTCTCTCTCTCTCTCTCTCTCTCACACACACACACACACACACACACACACACACACACACACACACTCTGTCTGACGCGGCCCATCAGTCACGGATGCTCTTTGAAGTTGCCGATGAGCCGCGCATTAGCATTTCAAAGCTAACATTTCCGTCCTTCTGCTCGCCTCTGACCATTAAGAGGAAATGACTTCATCACTACACACACACACTAACTACACATACACTACACGCAGTACACACACACCACATCTTACACACACACAGACACACACACACACACACACACACACAACACCCACACACACACACACACACACACACACCTATATTGTACGGTCCTACACTCTGCACACTTCACTCACTCCACACACTATCTGCTCTGCCCCACTGCACTCAGTGCATTGTGGGTATGTAGACACAGACAGCGATGAAAGAATGCTCCTGGGTTTGTTTTTATGATTATTATAAAAGTGGATGAGATGACTTTGAAGGTCATGTGACACTCTATAAAGTAAACAGTTGCTCCACAGCTTTTCACTTTTCTCCCTCACACTTGTCACGGCGAGATATGTCGAGGAGTTAATTATATGTTTTCGGTAAAAATAACTGATAAACATGAATATAAATACAACCCGGATTAGGGAAATGTTGGAATGTTTTTAAATTTTAATAAAATGAAAACTAAAACACTTTCAAATCATTGTCTAAAACTTTATATACCTTTCAGCATTCATAGTGCCGCACCGTATGCACTTATACACCCCATAGCTTCAGAGCCGCTGGCTTTTGAACTGAACGCTGATAAAACGCGGAAAGTTCTCCCTGGACGCGGCGTCCGTGATTTCCAACAAGAATGTCAAATTTAGACTCGTCTGACCGTGGAACTCTCTTCCACTTTGAAACAGTCTATTTTAAATGAGCCTCGGTCCACAGGACACAATGGATCTTCTGGACCGTGTTCACATACCGTGTTCACATCGTTTTTGCACGATAGAGCTTTAGGTGGCTTCGCAGATGGCACGGCGGATTGTGTTCACCGACGGTGGTTTCTGCAAGTATTCCTGGGCCCATTTACTATGTCAATGACACAATCATGCTGATAAGTGATGCAGTGTCGTTGGCCTTGTCTCTTACACACAGAGATTTCTCTGAATCCTTTATCGATGTTTTGTACTGTAGATGATGAGATTTGCAAAACCACTGCAATTTGACGTTGAGGAAAGTTGTTTTTAAAATCCACAATCTTTGTACGCACTCTTTCACAGACTGGAGAGCCTCTGCCCATCTTTACTTCTGAGAGACTCCGCCCCTCTAAGAAATCCCTTTAAGAGCTAATCATGTTACAGATCTGATGCTAGATGTTCTCCCAGCTGAATCTTTTCAAATTTCTTGCTTTATCAGCCTTTTGTTGCCCCCGTCACAACTTGTTTGAGACCTGCAGCAGCATCAGATTTAAAATGAACTCAATTAGTGGATCAAAGTATAAAATTTCTCCATTTAAACGTTTGTTATAATCTCTATGTTCTTTTGGCTCAGGTAATTTTTTAATCTTTTAGTTTTCATTTCAGTCAGATAAAAAAAGAAAAAAAATGTCACAAGCTTTCCAGAAGTTGAGTTGTAGATAAAGTAAATAAATTAGAAAATAAAATGAAACAACAGCAGTGTTTAATAAGTAAACTTGCTATTTCTGTCCCTCTGTTGCTCTCTGTCTGTCTGTCTGGCTTTAGGATTAGCATGAATAATTTAGCATTTCGAGCCTAGGTCCTTATATGGGCATAAGGCCACGCCCACCGAGCTGCATCCTGCAGAGGTTCTCCCTCACCCTGCTGATGTGTTCGTGCTCATTGTGTGATTGACTCCAATTGCATTCATCAGAAATTAACTTTAAGATGTGTGTGTGTGTGTGTGTGTGTGTGTGTGTGTGTGTGTGTGTGTGTGTGTGTGTGTTGTCTCAAAGTGAGTGACTCCAGTGCTTTTATTAATCGACAGGATAAAATGAGAAGCTGAAAATGAAGCTCAGCGTGATGACAGGCGCTCGGCATCAGAGCAGAACGCACGCGGATATTCCCTCATCATCAGCTGCGTGGAGACGCAATCACAGAAACCTGGTAACGAGATAACGAGACTCAAACAGACGACAACAAAGTCTTTCATGTTGCGTGAAGAGAGAGACAGAAAGTTTCATTACATATCTGCGGAATGATGTGTAGATGTGTAGATAGATGTTTTACAATTCAAATGATTAAACAAGTGTCCTAACCCCCTTAAACCCTAAACACATTAAACACTAAACCCCTTAAAACTGAAACACCCTAAAACCCCAACCCTTTATACCCCTAGACTTTATGCTCCTTACCCCTTAATGTTGCAGCTAAACCACTGAACCCCTTAACTAACCCTAACCCTATATTCTAAATCCTTACACCTGTTTACCTCCTGACTGTTTAACCCTCTCAACCCCTAAACTCCATAAACTCCAACTCCATATCCTGCTTAACTCCCTAAACACACCTAAACTCATCAACCCCTAATCCACAAAACTTCAGAACCCCTTCAGAAACTGCCAAACCCTTAACCTCAATAAGACTAAACTCCTTAATAACTACATCCCTTAACTGCTCTTCCCCTTAATCCCCTTAATCCCCTAACTCCTGACCCCTGACCCCTGCACTGCTCTATCCTCAGAGGCGGAGAGTCATTTATGAATGTCTCTGGGTGAAACCTCCTGCTGAATAAATAAATATAAACTTTAGAGGTTGTTGCTGTGGGACACACACACACACATACACAAATACACACACACACACACACACACACACAGTGCCCCCAGGCTGTACCCCAGCAGTGTGTGTGTGTGTGTGTGTGTGTGTGTGTGTGTGTGTGTGTGTGTGTGTGTGTGTGTGTGTGTGTGTGTACGATAGATTAGTTGAGTTCAAGCTTATCCATCTCTCGTCCCTCTGGATGCCGAACTCAGCCTTCACGCTCCGACTCGCTGCAGACTAATAGATCTGAATCACAGAGAGAGAGAGACAGAGGGAGAGACAGAGAGAGACATAGAGAGAGACAGAGACAGAGAGACAGAGAGACACAGAGAGAGAGAGAGACAGAGAGAGAGAGAGAGAGACAGAGAGAGTGAGAGAGAGACAGAGAGACACAGAGAGAGACAGAGAGACACAGAGAGAGAGAGAGAGAGAGACAGAGAGAGAGACAGAGGGGGAGAGAGAGAGACACAGAGAGAGACATAGAGAGAGACAGAGAGAGACAGAGGGAGAGAGAGAGACAGAGGGAGAGACAGAGGGAGAGACAGAGAGAGACATAGAGAGAGACACAGAGACAGAGAGGTTTTGAGGTTTTAAACTCACTTTATTATGTCAAATAAGTATTACAATTTATATACAAATTATTAATTAATATTGTGTATATACATAGAAAGAGAAAGAAAGAGTGAGAGGGAGATGTAAATAGATAGAGAGACAGATTATATATACACACAAACATACTTATATACTGTGTACACATACATGCACACACACGTACACAGACGAAATCAACACACACACACACACACACACACACACACACACACACACACACACACACAGTATTTACATATTTACACTTTTTTTTTAAAAGACAGACAGACAGACACACACACACACTACTATTAACAAGTCCTTTTTTTTCAGTTTTTGTTTTTTTGTCCATTAGTTTACAGTTTTATTTACAGTTTGTTGTTTGGTTTCAGCTGTTATCCATTTTTTCTTCTTTCTAAGTGTCGGTTGTGTTTTTGTTACCTGTTGTGTTCGTTTTTTGCAGTTCTTTTAGTGTTTTTACTACCTGTTTCTTCTGTATTTTGGACAGCTGTAGGAACAGGTTGACCTACTCCTCGATGTCTACAGGTGTGTGTGTGTGTGTGTGTGTGTGTGTGTGTGTGTGTGTGTGTGTGGTGCTGCACGCGGCCTCTTCACTCTCCTGTACCGCGGTGCTCTGAGTCTGACTGCGGGTTTTCCGCTTGGTCGTCGGTTCTGTGCCGGTCGTTTCCTCCCGTTTCCTCCTCGGTTTTGTGTTCGGTTTGTGTGGCGGTGCGCTGGTCTGCGGCTGCGCTGTTTCTGTGCGGACGTTGGGGGCGTGGTCACGGTCAGCGCTGAACACTGGACCGGCATCAGGTTCTGCGCTCGCGCTGTGTACAGTGTACCGGTGTCGGGTTCAGCGCCGAGCGCAGGGTGTGTCTCAGGGCTGCCGGTGTGTTCAGGACTGACCCGTTGGGGTTCGGCTGTGTCGGCGAGCTCCCCGGCTGCACGGCTCCGTGTGGACAGCTCAGTCGTTTATGACCGACGTCCCCGCACTCGAAACACCTCAGCGGCTCCGTGGTGGCGAAGACGGTGTAGCTGTTACTCCCATCTTTAACTTTAAAGTTAACGTTCAGTGGCCTCTGGTCGTTTAAAACCATTAGGACCTGCCTCCGGAACGACAGCAGGCGCTTCACGCTCGAGCTCTTACACCCGAGCGCGATGGGCTTCATGGGGCCGGTGAATTTCCCGAAGCGCGCGAGCTCCCTCAGTATCTGCTCGTCCTTGATGAACGGGGGGACGTTGGAGACCAACACTCGCGTCGCTGGCACAGACAGAGGGGTGACCTGGACCGTGACGTCTCTCACTTATATCCCGTTTTTTATTGCCGTAGTTATGAGAGTTTTTTTGGTCACAAAGACCACCAACGCTTTATTCATCCGGGAGGCAGAGTAAATGTTCTGGCACCCGAGCTGATCTCCCATCGCCAGCAGAACTTCCTCCAGCAGGACACCGTCTCCCACAACACACCTGACGCCGTTCTGGAGAGACAAAGTCTCCCCACCAACCTCAGAGGCCATGGTGCCCCGCTCACTCTCTCTCACTATAAACTTTATATTTATATTTAAACTATACACTTTACTAAAAAAAATAAATAAATAAACACTTTCCGGAGAATTTGGCAGCACGCCAAACAGCCTTCCACGCGTCACTCACACCCAGCGCATGCGCAGAGAGAGAAAGAGACAGAGACAGAGAGAGAGACACAGAGAGACAGAGAGAGAGACAGAGAGGGACAGAGAGAGAGAGACATAGAGAGACAGAGAGGGACAGAGAGGGAGAGAGAGAGAGAGACAGAGAGGGACAGAGAGAGAGACACAGAGAAACAGAGGGAGACACAGAGAGACAGAGAGAGACACAGAGAGACAGAGAGAGAGAGACAGAGAGACAGAGAGAGAGAGACAGAGAGACACAGAGAGACACACAGAGAGAGAAACAGAGAGACACAGAGAGAGACAGAGACACAGGGAGACACAGAGAGACACAGAGGGAGACACAGAGAGAGAGACAGAGAGACATTCTCATGCTGGAACACAGACTTTGAAATTACTTTTTAAAACAAATCATCAGAATTAAAACTTGTTTTTCAGACGTAAATTTCGACCGTAAATTTTAAACAGGAACGCGGTGATCGGCACCCTGGTTCATTTCTTTATTATTCGGTTATTGACTCTATCATACTGGAACACAACTAGGGCAGAACACTGACATCAAAATTATTGGCACTCCTTAATGAAATCAAGCACATTAGAATTAATGATGTTTTAAAATGAAATATTTGATTTTACATTAGTTTTTTTTTTTTTTTAATGATATTGTTTAAGGACCTCGAACAGAACCACTGCATTGCTGTATTTAAACATAAACCTTTTTTTATTGTAGTGCAGAATTATTGGCACCCTCTATCTAATTATTGGCACCTTACTCTGAGGATTGAGGGCTAGACATTTAGATTATGGCATTTGGCTGACACCCTTATCCAGAGCGACTAGCATTTTTATCTTGTTATACAAGATATCGAGGGCCCAACAGTGGCAACTTAATGGTTGTGGGGTTTGAACCTGGGACCTCCCAAACCGAATCCCAATGCCTTACACACTGAGCTACCCTTGACCCTGACACTAAGGTTACGTTTAAGCTACCAGTCTGAAATGTGTGAATTCTGATATTTCAGGGCAGCCTGAACGCACAAATCTTTCGTGTGTGGTCCTAGATTGGATATATAGTCAATACGTGGTCAGGTGAACGGACAAAATGATAATTCATGTGACTTTTTTCCTCGGCACATGTGTCATGGTCAGTGATGTCATCAGTCGACACAGGGATTTCTTTTGAATCTTTCATTTTTAGACTCGTCCACATTAGCAACTGATTAAAGTCACTTGCAATTATCAACGTGAACGTGACATGCAAATCCCATCTGAACAGAACACAGTCAGAACAGAACACAGCCTGTATGGACCATCCACCCTCCTTCATATGAGGAATGATTTGAGGGAGGAGTCAGTGCAGCGTGTCTAGTTTCACCCGTGATTAATCGCGAGGGCGCTCGCAGTCGCCTCATTCTCGGACGTCATCTCGGGCGCTTCTCTCGGGGGCGTGACCGTTTCCTCTCCAGAGTAACGTCTCGTCTCTGACCTCCACCTTCCTGCCAGGACCCGCCGTCACCTCTGCGATGTTAGCTGGTGAAAAATTAGCTCTCCGCTCACCGGAGCCACCTCATTTTTCTTACGCTGTCAAAACGTCTTAAATACGGCCAGCTCGTGTTTAATCTCTTGTCAGCCCGGGGCTCCGATCCAGACGCCTTGCGGTCCTGAAGCCAGATTTGGCACAGAAGTGTCCAAGTTTGAAAAAAAAATTTTATCTGATGTGAAATGGCTGGCGAGCGCCGGGTCATCGCTGCCACATGCCGCCCGAGGTGTCACTTTTTTTCCCACCGGATGACAGCAGTGGCGTGATGTCATCTCACAGCGTGATCGTCTTCTTCCTCCTCCTCTCGAGTCTCGCATGGCGTCCGCACGCCACTAGAGCGATGGATGCGTCAGGATTAGATAGGAACTCACAGACATGTCCTAGCGATCAGTGTTTTTTTTTACACTCCTGTCATCTTCTACACAGTCTAAAAATACACAGGCGCTTTCTCTGCTTTTGGTGTCTTGTGTCTCTGTGACACGTTGAACACAGTGTTCTTCTTCTCAACCCTACAGGGATGCCTTCGTTAGCGCTAACACGGCCTGACGCACATGCGCTTACTGCTATGTAAGCTTGTTGCTAATGCCTGGCCTGTTCTCACAGCATCGTCACAGCTTGTTGCTAATGCTAGCTGTGTACTGTGCTCAGGCTAACGCTAATGCTAGGACTGTTTGAGCAATGTGAAAAGCTTCATGACTTCACAGGTTGAAGACGAAAACATTAACGCTATTTTAAAAGAGATGCCGCGCGACGTTTGTGCTAATAAGGCGGACACGTCACACCTGCTAGCAACACACGCTAATGCAACATTTGCTTTTATCTATTAATGTTAATGGACCACAGCTTGTTCTCCTAGTCACTCTCCATCGCGCACACACACACAAACACACACACACACACACGCACACACACACACACACACTACAATGTGTTCTGTGAAATGACAATATTCTAGTCATTTTCCTTCCCACTGATCTGCTGAACTCCAGACATGGATGACTGAGGCGCATCTCAGTGTGTGTGTGTGTGTGTGTGTGTGTGTGTGTGTGTGTGTGTGTAAGATGTACTCTCCCTCCAGCGTGATTACTTTTCCTCAGGACCAACATATGTTTGGTAAATTTGACCCAAACAGACTAAACCCCTTTCGGCTGTGTTCCAAATGCACTCGAGTGTTTCTGTCAGCGCAGGAGACATTTGGGTCGGAGCTGATGGTGAGTAGCGCGAGTGAAATTCAGTATGATGTGACTCTAAGGAGACGGAATTGAACTGAGACGATACAGTCGTACAAAACTGCAAAAGCTAAGCGGCATTAAAAAAACATCATCAACAGAAAACCCTTGGAATTCAAATTCACTGACTCATGAGTCAACTTGGAATTCAAATCTAAGCTGCGTTCTGATCGGCGACCCACTGCAGGGGGTAAACCGCCATGTTAAGTGCGATTCCAAACCACAGGTGCGAAAATACTCTACAAGGGGAACTGAACTGTGACCGGTGTAGGGAAGAAGTGGATCTGCAAAAAAGAAAACCGACCTTGAAAACTGATTCATATATTCATCACTATTATCGAGAATGACATCATATTAATATGACAATAAGACAAAAATTGTTTCATTTAAAAGCTATTTAAACACTAAATCTTTACTGGACAAAAATTATTTCTTCGTACAACTAGAATCATTAAAATTAATGATTTATAATGTATTCAGGAGTCCTACACATCTCAATAGTTTTTTTTGTAAGGGGATCAGTTTTTGTTTGAATATGTCATTTCAACAGTAGCAGCAGGTGTCTGAGGTGTTTATGTTACCAGGGTAACGGCCGGAGGAAGCGAACTGGAGGAATTTTGTTGAGGGACTGTGGAATGGAACGCAGCCCAAATGACGCATGAATTCATAGATTATGATTGATTGATGATTTTTATTATTTATTTATTTCTATTATTGTTCATTATTACTTTAAAAATTATTACTATTCCTTTAAGGGTGGAAAAATTAACTCCCTTAAATCCTCCTCTTGATGAACCTCGTTAAACATAATTACAGATTCTGTTTCAAAAATAATGAATAAGAAAATCAGGTAATGTTGATCGACATTTGTGTTAATTACTGTAAATAATTGCATCATAAGGTTCAAAGTAATAAAACAGGTCAGAAGTCTAAACTGATTCCCGCTCGTTGATGTTAGCGCGCAGTACCAGGGCTCGTGTCGAACTCTTTTAGCTCCTTCTGAGTCTTTCTAAACCCACAGCGTGAATTATTTGGGTTTGCTAAGCTGCTGTGACTCACAGTGATGGAACACAATTGAGCGGCTTCACCGCAGCCTCCGCGCCGCCGCACTGTAAAGACGTCACATACGTCTGGAAGCTAATGGAGTAGCGATTAGCTCACAATGTAAGGGTTTTGTCTTTTTTCTTTTTTTGCTCGCTTCATTGTTAATTACATCTTTTTGTTCCTCCTACACACCCTCATACAGATCAGACAGAGCGAGGTTCATCTCATCACTCAGTATTAAGCAGCTGAATCCGAAGGCTTGTGTGATGATTAGCGTGTCTGCGTGTGGTAAAAAAAACAGCCGCGGAGAACGCGCCCGCAATTTGTCATTCACTTAAATAGCCTTATTATATGCGCTGCTCTCCTGCAGAAATATGTGACACTTGTCTGAGATGTTCCTCAGAGCCTTTTAGAGATACAGGTCCTGATAAAACCAGCTTGGGCGCTAGATTATTTTGAGCTTCTTGGTTGAAGTCGTGATATGCTGCAATCTCAGAAAAATGTGCACCCCTGTATCATAATCCAGAAAGCCAGCTCTGTGAAGACATGGTGTGTTAAGAGTGGAAGAACACGAGTGTCTCCCTGAATCCCTACTGAACCGTCAGCTTTGTGATGAACTGGAACGGGAGCCTCCTCAACATCAGCTCACTAACGCCAATCCCCTCAGCTACACTCCAACATCTAGTGTACATAAGGGAAGAGAAAGAGAAGAATAAAGGGACATTCAACAAGGACATAATATGGGTGCAACGGTCAGGGGCGCACAAACTTATGGCTCACATAGTGCAGTTTAGCACAGCTTTTGCAAGGAGGCATAGTGATGTTGCACTCTAGCAGGCCAATTGAATGTTTTTTATGTGTTTGTGTCTCATCTCCTCTTAGACGCACTTTAATTGGCTCGGATCAGAGCTGCCACTGACGTGATTAGTTTCTCGGGTCATCACTTAGAGCAGCAGACATTTGCGAGACAGCTCCAAGCAAGAATGTGTGTGTGTGCGCGTGTTTGTGTAGGCTGCATGACGCTAATGGTCAAGGAGGTGTGGGATGGGCGATGGATAGTCATCCTCAGATCTGTGGGCCGTCTCATCTCCGGAGAACTCAGATGCCCGCCTTCACATTAGCACCACTTCAATAATGCTAGCATGTCAACCTCAAAGGCCTCCACTCATACAGGAACGCAGGTGGAAATGTAAATGTGTGTTGTTTAAAAGGAAAGAATCATTAATAAATAAATACATACAAAAAATCAATTTGTTGGCACACAGGATGAATATGCTCTGTAGTCCAGCATGCAGGTCAATGCTTTATGCAGTGTTAGCATGCACCCAAAGAAATGAAATATAATTGTAACTGTAAAGATGATTTTGGGGATGTATGCAGGTAAAAAAAAAAAACTATCTAAAAAACTAAAAAACTTTTAGATAAATGCTGTTGCAGCACAAATATCATCCAAAAATAGTTGATGCCCTGCAACTCAAATCCTCTAGTGTTAATGCATCTCTATGCACCTCTATAATGCATTTAGCGTTAGTCCACAACTCAAATGTTTCTATTGTGTTAGTGTGCAACTCAAAAGTTTCTATTGTGTTAGTGTGCAACTCAAAAGTTTCTATTGTGTTAGTGTTCAACTCAAATGTTTCTATTGTGTTAGTGTTCAACTCAAATGTTTCTAGCGTGTTAGTGTTCAACTCAAATGTTTCTATTGTGTTAGTGTTCAACTCAAATGTTTCTATTGTGTTAGTGTTCAACTCAAATGTTTCTAGCGTGTTAGTGTTCAACTCAAATGTTTCTATTGTGTTAGTGTTCAACTCAAATGTTTCTAGCGTGTTAGTGTTCAACTCAAATGTTTCTATTGTGTTAGTGTTCAACTCAAATGTTTCTATTGTGTTAGTGTTCAACTCAAATGTTTCTAGCGT
>JAAGKR010007886.1:16345-34132 GCA_011419295.1 Clarias macrocephalus | reverse complement strand
TGCATGTAATAAAATATTAGTTTGCCTCATCCTAAAAACAAACCAAAATGGCTGGTGGAATGCCAATGTTTCCAACACCTTGTGAAATACAGGTCATGGTCATTTTTCAACCTGAATGAGAGCAATGGTGGATAACGCTGTTCAATAAAAAAATATTATCCACTCACAGTTTCTGGAAGGAAAGTTAAGCATTTTTTTATGAGCTATAAAGGTCCTGTTCCACTGTCCTCGCTTTGAACAAATAAATGCACCATTCTAATTAAATATCTTATAAGAATATAAATAGTTGGAAATTCTTATTGAATAATTGTTCTCCATTTTGCCGCAGCTAATGAGTCTTAGGCATGCAAGACCCTTCACTGGTTTACTGGTTGTCCATATATATAATATTAATATTATTATTTATTTATAATAATATATATGTTACTACATCTATTATATCCGACTATAATAACTTAAATACTTTTTTTTAAGTATAACAACATAGTAGTCTTAAATCTATAACACTTAATATTTGGTTGCATATCCCTTGACTGAAGTAACTGCATCAAGCCAGAAACCTACAGATCACCAACCTGTTACTCTTTTTTGAGGGATGTGCCGAGTATCGGGTATCAGACTGATATTACACTCATCTGTCCCTACTTATTAAAGTGTTCCAGTACTTCTGCACCGATACCACTGGCAAAGCCAGCGCTTACTGCACAACTTTTTCCCCCATGTCAAAGCAAGGTCAGTTTTGACAACTTTGATGAGAGACTGAAGTGGAGCTATCTTTCTGGTTTTGAACGAGAAACAAACAGCAAAAAAAAAAAACTTGGACAAGTAAACAATCATGTCAGCTTTGTGTTTAATGTCGGCCAATAAAATTAAGATTGCATTGGTGTGTAAGCTTACAGTATATCTCCTTAATCTCTCTGTTTTGCTAACTGAGCTTAAAAGTGCAGCCTTAGTCTCTTTAGCCACGGTACGGCAGGACCAGTCAGGGTTGATTCTGCCTAATTATTTTTTTCTCTGTTAATTATAATTCAGTTATGGAAAATTATATGATTTTTCTAGCAAAATCACATAAAAAAAGGAGGTTATTCTAAAAACAAAAAAGATTAAGTGGATTAATAGTTCTATACTTCTATTAAATTGGTAGAGGTTCCAGTCTGGCCTTCTGATTCTTACTGCTGCTAAATAGTTACCATCTTGTATTTTGCCCTCAACCTTCTTTAAGCAGTAGATTGTGTAACCTTTGCCCCTGCCCTGCAGAGGAAATTGTCACTGACTTTTGTTTTCCTTTTCAGCTCTCATGATGTTTCTGTCATGAATTGCTTTTTTTAATGGCCAATATGTTAGAGGGCCTGTTGTCAGTGCTCTGTGTCGTTTTCAGGACCAATGACCAATGCTTGAACAGTGGCTTTGATTTTTCCCTCTTTTTTATCTTTAGAATATTTAGTTTTTCTTCCAAGGATAGCTCTGTGGTCTAAATGAATTAAAATAGCGCAAAAATTACAGTACAATAAAATAAGATGTATAAAATATGACTGAAATATAATATACGGTGATGTAGTAGTCCAACAATATTTCAATATGAAGTACAGCATTATAGGATGTATTAATAGGTTATCGGTACAGTGTATAATAAAAAAAATAAAGTTTAGATTCTTATAACAAAATGTTTGTCTACAGACAAAACATATACCATTGAAATATAAAACTGAGATGCATTGAAAAATGTAAACGATTTTGTGTTTTTATGTAGAGAAAACACAGGCCCCTCACTCACTCATAGTTTACAGGCCTGCCTTGCCTTCTGCATAGGAGATTGTTTACATGGGGGTTTTAATGCTCTAAAAGTTTAACTCATTTCTTTTGTTATGATAACAGGAAAAGGAGCAGGAGAAAGTGTCCGAGTTGTGGAGATATCTGAAATTGTCAACAGAATTGCACCAAATGTGAGTACAAACTCTTTGAAATGAAAATTGCACATTGTATGTCTTATTGATGTTAGACCATATTGCTTCATGTCAAAGGATGAGAAGCCTGTGGATAAAGATTCAGTGCTGCAATGGATTGGAGATACTGCTATTCCCTGCACTCCGGAGATTCAGCAACCCAGAGTTCGACGATGCTCCGCACGGTCAGTATAAATTAGCTGTGCGAATCTCCTTCTTCCAGTGAAAGCTTGTAACTCGATAAATAGTATAGTTTAAGGTGCAAAAATAGTATCCTTAAACAATTCACAATAACAAAATTTTAGTTCACTAATGATCCAGTGCACGTTGGTTCAGCACTGGTTAACTTGGATTCAGAACATATTTTGTAGAGATGGTGCAAAAGTGCATTTTTATGGCATTACGTTATCAAAAGATGCTCATTACAAAACCTCCAAAAAGCTTTCTCCAAACCTGAAACAAATTGCCTCAAAATCCACTCATTGCACATGCTTACACCAGTCTTAAAACATAGCAAGTACAAATTTGTCTTGAGACTCACATGCATTAGAAGCTTGTGAGTGGCCACATGCTCAGAACTTCTAAGCACATGCTCATTTTCAAGTTAATGTTTGTGAATTTGAAGGCATGTGACTCAATAAAACAATACAATTTCTTCATAATTGTGAAGGGGGTTCACTCTGGTATTCACGCATTGGCATCTCATGTGGTAGCAGTGAATTATCTGATGTTTGTTTATAATTATTTGCCGTTTGTTTAGAAATTGTGGGAGGACATAACAGAGATGCTTGCTGCTTAGTAAAAATTTTGCTTTTTTTGTTTAATTTATTTTTAAGTAAAATGTTATACTCATGCATTTGTTATTTTAGTTTTGTATTTTTAAAATGCAGCCCCTTGTTTTTATGTAAAAAAAACAAATACTGTAAGGAATGGGCTACATTTAATTACCCATGTTTACTTCAGTTTTTATGGCATTACGTTTTCAAAAGATGCTCATTGAAGCTGTCAAAAAAAGCTAAAATGTGTCTAATTTGTTTAAGCTAAGGCATAAAATTTATGACTCAACTTATTTTTAATGTTTAAGGTCTTAAAAATGGAACTAAATCAGAAATATTAAATTGGGATATTTATGAAATCATGATGAAGCATAGGAATATAAATCGGATTGGCAGCTAGGTTTCGTGATGATAAAGTATTGGTTGGTAACTGGTGATTCCCATCCCTAAAATTCAATAAGATTTATTGCAGTTTAATTTATGTCTAATTCTTTTGTCCTGGTCTTGATTTTGTAAGGAACAACATTTTAAATTAAACTCTTAGTTTTTTCATTTTGTCTCAGAATCAGTACTACATTACTTATCTCATCCACATTGCAGCAGTAAACATTTCAGTAACATGCTAGCAACTCTCTTGTGTTTCCAGTAATGGTATAACAGATACAGATCTGTTATCTATACAGATCTGTCTCCATGGTTTCCTACACATTTAATCATCATTTTTAACTACAGCTGTACGGTCTGTATGTGTTTATATTGGGGCCCATTAGTAAGCGAAAAACTCCTTTGTGTGCATGCAGAGAACATATTTTCAGTCACTCATGTTGTCTCGCGCACATGTCAGTTAATTGCATTTTTGATCAGTGTCCTATGTGCTCACCAGGGTTGCCAGAGAGCACATACAAAATCCCCTTATGCACTGATGTAACTCCACACATTCAGGAACTATCTGTTAACCCTCTCTACGGCTAACAGACATGGCGATTAGAACCAAAAATCTCAGATCTGGACTCATCAGACCAAAGGACAGTTTTCCACTGATCTAATGTCAATTCCTTGTGTTTCTTGGCCCAAGCAAGTCTCTTCTTCTTGTTCTTCCAAAGTTATGGTTTCTTTGCTGCAATTCGACCATGAAGGCTCTAATGTGATGTGCTTTAAATCGCCAATTTCTGCTGGTGATTTTAGTTTAGATGTCTTCAGTGCATACATGTGTCTTTTGTGTGCCTTTGTGTGTATAGTTTTAATGAAATGTTATTTGTGTACTTATAGTAACTAATTTACCAACTGACATTCTTGTTCTCTTGTCTAGCCGGCAAAGTAACAATGTTGAGGACCTGATGAAGCTCGCTAAGCAGTTTGACCTTAACATGACCCGCCAACACAAAGAAAGGGTGCAGAATGTTGAGGGAACAAATTGTAAGGTCTTGCCCAAGCTCAACAAACTCACTGCCACCTGCCCAGAATCACAGAGTAATGGGGCTTCAGCTGGAGATGTCAAAAGGCCAAGCCATGAGGAGGAGCTGCATGCTTTGTTTGATGGCCCCACCCAACACTTGAGTGGGAGACTAAGCCCTCCATCAGTTAACTCTTCACAGGAGAGCAGGACTGAAAAAAAAGCTTCTCATGGAATAAGACCAGACACTTCAGATTGCAAGAATCTTCCTGATGATGCTCAGATGTCAAAACTAGACTTTGATGATGACTGGGAGAATGACGATCTTCTCAATGACTTGTTTGTGCAAGAGGTGACTCAGAACCCTCAGCTTTTGGACTCTTGTACAAAAAAAACAACTAGTCAGATTCCTTCCAAAAAATGTGAACCAACAATGCGGTCCAGTTCCCCAGGACCAAGTAGCAGAGCTGGGTGCTCCCAGTCTGAACAGATTACCAGTCATTACACTAGGATCTTATCAGAAAGTTGCAAAAATCCTTGTACTTTCAGGTCAGAGAGTCCTGTCCAGTCTTTTGCACTTAAGGAACTTCCAAAAAACAGTCCTGATTTGGTCAACACATATTTAGATTATCAGAAAACGCATGTACTAGGTGTAAAGCAACAGATGGTTATGACCCATGATGGACTAGCAGCAAAAAATATACACAGTTCAACTAGACCATCGGGGAGGGACTTGGACTCGCTGTGGGGTGATGGAGATAATGATGATGATTTGCTTTATCAGGCCTGTGATGACCTGGAGCGAATCTCAGCCAGTCAAGAGCAGCAAAAACACAAGAATTCAACTAGGTCCTTGTGTAACTCACCTGAAGTACCTTTATCAATCACTACTAGTTCTTCAAACATAAGTAGGAACAGCACAACTATTCAATCTCAACATCCCACTGACTACAAACAGCATGTGTGGGGGTTTGCACGCTCACATTCAATACCAGGTGCTTCAGGTATTTATGTAAACTTGTCTGAATCAACTAGTGCTTCACCAGTTAACCACTATCTTGAGAACAAAAGGCAGCAGTACCATTTCACTAAGCTGAGGAATGCTACAGAAGCATCTGAAGAAAACTCTTACAATCCCACTTTCAAGAGGCATCAGTCTGATCCAGGGGCACTGAGGAATAAAGGTAAGCTATCCACTATGAATAACTTGACACAACTGCTCTGAATTATTGAAATACTGTACATGCAAACACGCTTTATTAGGAACATGTGCACATTAATGCTTTTATTTACTCATTAACTTTAAATGTCCTGAAATTTTCACACACAACAAAGAGTTTAGACAGAAAAGAGCGAAAGACATACAAAAAAATCCTATGAGCAGAGAATCTGCAGGCTGAAACACTTTGTTTATGAGCAAGATCAGGGGAGAGCAATAAGACTGGCTGACGGAGTCTACAGCAACTGAAAGAAGCACTAATTACAATGGTGGTGGTGAGCAGAAAAGCATCTCAGACACCGTCAATTAGAGGTAGACAGGCTACAGGCTAACCAGGCTACAGGCTAACCAAATCAGGTTCTGCTGCACGGTTGTGGCAGGATGCTGTCTGATAAAATCTTTTTTACTACGCAATTTAATTTAAGAATTAATAATTTAATGTATATACATAGGCTTTGGCCTACATCATTGGAAAAGCATCGCTTTACTATGCCTCCAAAGGGAAAGTCTAAAACTACACCAGAAAATAATGTCTCAATATCCTGTATTGAATGCTTCTTCTAACTAGAGAACAAGTATATGCGCTTAAAATGAGTCTGGAATTCACATAGAAGTAATTTGATTATTTGAGAAACCATAGCAAAGCTCAAAATGGTTCTACCAAAGATACCAGAAATGTTGAGTCTAACTGCAAAAGTTTACAGAACCTGAGTGAAAAGTGGATACACTTGAAAGCAGTCTAGATGCGACAATATCTTCATTTAAGGCATCCAGATAAAGACAAAAAAAAATCTTTTGTTTAAGAAAATACAAATTGATCCTCAGAAAATAGAGCTGGAATAGGCTTTGTCTGGAGAAAACTATTTTGTCAGCCAGGCCAAGCCCCATCATTGTCAAGCTAAGCAAACCTACCGAAATTCTACCGAAAAGTCTGCTCACCTTAAACAAAAGGATCTTTTACCAGTTATGAATGCATTGTATGATGATGTTCAGATACCAAGAAACTGTCACAAAACCCTCAGCCAACTAATATTGGCTACACACAGTCTTATGCAAAAGTAAAGGTAAATAACAGATTTTTTTATTGAAAAGATGTTAACATGGTCTCTCTTGGAAATGGAAAAAATGTACAATATGTTCAGAAAACATTCATGCATAGTTACTTTTTATTTCATAAATTGAGCAAAGATAAAAAATAAAAACATTATTATGGCACTGTGCAAAAGTTTGGGCACCCTACATAATCAGTTCTTAGTAATACCCCCTCTGGAGAAGTAATATTTAGTGGTATTATTTTTGTGAATATATCTAATCATCTTCCAAGTTGAAAATAATTAAATAATCATTGGGATCAAGTAATTTATACAAGATGCAGAATAGGAAACTCAAAAGCTATGCACAAAGTTTTACTATCTCGAGAAAGTTAATCACAATGTTCTTTGTGTAGAACCCTTCTGTCCATCAAACATTTTATTTTACTGTAATCCTTTTACTCATATGAGAAACTTGTTTTTAAAAAATTTTTGTTTGTTTGTTTTTTTTGTCAACACAATAAAATTTTTCTTTGAATTTACTTGTTTTAAACTTCTTAGAAAAAAAATTATCTAGTTTTAATATTGAATAACAAAAACTGACTCTCGCCATAAATATAGCCGTAGAAGTTGGCATAATGTTAAGAAAAAAGATCACTAGTGCTAAATGTAATTGAAATTGACAAACTATACCAAATACATACAATGGTGAAATTAGATAACTCATTATTTCCAGTCCCTGATCAGTGACGTTACATGGGAAGATGTCTGTAGTATTGAAGATCTTGATATCAAGCATTTATGACTATTATGATTTCTGAATTAAAAAAAAAAAAAATATATATATATATATATATATATATATATAATTTATTTATTTATTTATTTATTTTATTTTTTACTTCTATTAAAAAGACAAAGACTTGATTCAACAAGCCATGGTTAACTAAATATCTTTGTAAATCTGTTCTTTAAAATCTTTTTGCAATTATATTTATAAAACGCTTAGAAATCAACATAATTATTTAATACTATTGTTAACAGACAATATTTACCAGTAAATTTCATTAAGCGTCCAATGATATTAAATCCACTTGGAAGACTATTAATGACCACCTCGATAGGAAAAAGACTTGCACAATTTGTGGATGAATGTAAAATGTATATTGATCCATATGAAATTAGTTGTGCCTTTTAATATGTACTTCGTAAATATTAGAACACTTCTTTATTGAATAAGGTATTTTCCCCCATGTTATACTTTGACCCTCCAAGTGAGAGTGAAATTACTTTTTAGATTTTTTTTTTTCCTAAAATCCCACAGCAGGTCATGATGAGATTTGCTTATCATTTGATTTAAAACAAAACATATGTCTCAAATCATTTTACTCGAATTGCAAAGCTAATCCTAGTGTTTAATTCTGGTGTTTAGAGATTATTTAATAGCTAATCGTCCTATTTCAATTCTACTATGTTTTTCTAACGTTTTTGAAAGGTTGGTAAATAACAGAATGCTTAAGCATCTCCAAGAGTTAAGCATTTTGTATGAGCACTGTTATGGATTTAGAAGGAATATGGATGTGATATGGTGGTTTTTCTGCTGATAGATAAATTCCATAATGCCTTACACCATAATGAATATACTAGGAGCATTTGAGACCATAACATTTTGCTTAAAAAGCTGTTCAAAAAGGCCTGACCCTTAGTTGGCTTTATAATTATATTAGTAATCATAAGCAATATGCAATTATTAATAGATGGATTTAGTGTTGAGACTATATGTGGTGTACCACAAAGGTCCATCCTTGGACTTATTGTTTCTTATTTATAAATGACATGGTTACTGCATCTTTATCAGTGTTTTCACTACTTTTTACTGATGACACTAGTTGTTTGTTCTCAAACAGTTGTATCTAAAGCAAATTGTGGATTAGTTAAAATTTCAGAATGGTTTAAATTGGAAAATGTTCTTTAAATTTTACAATTAAGACCAACTACAGTACATTTATATTTATCAAAAAAAAATTAATTGAAAAAAACATTACAAATCTACTGCTTGTCCGTAATTTGGTCCGTTTGTATCTTTGGAACTTCATAACTAGAATTTTTGGAAATTGGGGACTTACTGTATATATTAAACACTTAAAGTGTATATACAAAACACAACAAATGTACATACTACCTAACCCAATTACAATGATTTAACATCAATAACATCAAAGTAGTTGGTATTCTTGGAATGCTACAAACCAGCTTCTAATTTTAACAGTTCTTTTGTAGAAATATGACCATATTTTCCTTATCTGGCAAAACATGTCTCCTGACTTCATCTGACTGGGCACACAGACTCACACTGCCAGTTGATGTCCACAGGCTGTTAAACATGGTACATCCCTAACTTCATTCCATGTGTCCTCAAATGCTCCATTAGCTTTGACGTGTTTCCCCTTATTTGTTGCATGTCACGGCGTCTGAATCATTTGTAGTGAAATACAGCCACACTTTATAACTTTATAAATTTAACCGCGTTTAGTGAGTAGCGAGTCAACGCTGCCGTCAGAGCAAGTGTAATTTCTGCATTCACACGGATGGTCTTATTTTCCAAGTTAGAATGTAAAAACAACATGGAAACTCGTGTTACTACAAAGATTTAATTTTTATCTTTTTTTTTTTTCAAATTTTTCAAATACAGAGAGGGTGGTGATGCTTCTTGAATCCTTTTCAGTGAACCAGAGGACAAATATTTCAATGAATGCTCAATTAAATCCTCAGGCATTAAAGTGACACCAGGATTCGGTACCCAACCTTAAATTTGGTTGAACTTGTGCCTGTTATGATCTCGGCTTCCAGTTTTTAGCTGAAAGAAGAGTACCCAAAGTGGAAGGACTACAACAGTAGAAGATCATCTCTAATTTCTTTGTGTGCTAAGATGCCATTCAGTCCCCCATTTTGCAACTGAGAGAACAGATCCAGCAAAGCATTGGTATAAAGAGTGATTATTTAGGTTACGGGAAGAATATGCTGCTCAAACATCTGACTAGTTTCTTCTGACATCTCTTGCAGAACCATCACTTACTCAGGGTTTCCCCCACACACACTTTTCTGTTGAAACTCTAGAGAATGTTGTGTATGAAAATTCCAGGAGACTAGCAGTTTCTGATATACTGAACCTAGCCAAAATCAAAATGTCTTAGATTGTACTTTTTCTTCATTTTGATGTTTGATGTAAGCATTACCAGAGAGTCTTGACCTGTAACTGCATGATTTGTACTTTGTGTTGCTGTCACATTTATTGACTGGTTAGATGATGTGAAGCTGTACATGTGTTCCCAATAATCTTGATGATGAGTGTAAATATATTTGGTTAACCGGTTTAGCTGTTATTCTGTATATTTTTTCTCTATGTACATTACCTGCATTCACATACAAAAATAAAAACAGGTTTGAATACAGCATGCTGAGCAGCAAAGAAAATCTGATCGCTATTGCTACTGCTTTTTTTTCTCTTTGCTTCTGTAGTGTTTGTTACAGCACAGCCAGCAGTGAAGTGCTCTGCTGCAGAGATTGAGAGGAAAAAGCAAGAGGCTATAGCAAGGAGGAGACTGCGACTGCAAGCCGCTCAGAAGCCTGACGTTCCCATATAGTATACCACAGAAGAGCCCAGCTTCTTAAATTGAATGCACATGACTAGTCTAGAAATTTTCATAATGTGAGAAAATAAAATATTTGGTATCACTGAAATACAGTTTTATGGAGTTGTTCATCAAGCTGGTTCTACCTTTAGTGAAAGTAGAACCCTAAGTCTTTTTTGTGATCTCATTTTGAACTACTTTGGTTTTCTGATGTCTTATTTTGTTAAATGTAACTTTGCATGAAACTATGTGGATTGCCCATGAAGAACTGTAAATTTGATTTAGATTGCCATGAAGAAAATGTGTTATGAAGCAAATCTGTGTGCACAGTCGCAGCTGATAAAAGGTATTTAATCCAATTTGTCCTTTTTTGTTTGTTTGTTTGTATTTTTCTGTCTTTTTGAACTGTGGCTTTCAAAGATTTTCTCAGTTTAAGTTGTAAGAAACATTTTACACTAACTGCAGTGTGTTTCTGTTTGTCTTTTCAGACAGTAAGAATATCCCAAATGCTTTAAATTGATGAATGTTATATTTCATATTATGATGCATAGTTTTTTTGTGTGTAATTGTCTTTATATGTCATTTGTGGAAATGAAGGTTTTCTTTGCACATTCAAGGAAAAGCCTGCGTCTTCAGCGCACCTGGTGCTTTGTACGTGCCACAATGTTATTCATTGTTTGCCCAGGGGAATGCCTGTGTATCACTCAAATCTGGGCCATTGCCATTTTCAGGTGTAGGATACACAGGTGTATGTGTTTGTGCTCTGGAAATCTTATAGATCTTCTATACACTGTATTCTCTCCCTCCTCCTGCTCATTGACTTTAAATCAAATGGCACAGTAATTTGGCATGGGATGGGAATGTGGGCTTTTTATTACTGTGATTATGGCTTGAAGATGATTACAATTTATTCTAAGCAGAGGATGAAAAAAACAGGGCCCAACAGGTGTTGAGTTGCTACAATATACAAGTTGGTGAAGGATTTTCAGCAATGTGGCATTATTAGACTGCCAGTAGACAGTGTAATGAGTCTTTCAAAACCTTTTTTCCCCTGAAAACCAGGGAGCAATTACCTATTGCAATGGGCTTGTGCCATAGAACGTTAGCTTTATGCCACTGCAGTGATCATCTGAGGACAAATCATGCCGTGTTATCTAGCTGTAGTAATTATGGTAAATTTACTAATAATTCTATTAAGAAATAATTATAAAAGCAGGCAAAAGTCAATCATTTAACTGTGCTTGTTGAGTTTTCTCCGGGTGTTCAATTTTCCTCCCGCAGTCCAAAGACATGTAGAATAGGCTAATTGACATTTTCAATTTACCTGCTTTTTGGGGCATGCCCCAAGTCCTATGAAATAATAAGCAGGATAATTGATAAATTGATTAACTGATAAATGTGCTTCTCTTTCAATAACCTCGCAAAAAGTAAAATATTTCAAAGGAAATATTGACATTAAATTAAACTTTCAAATAAGTTCTTCTCCTGCCATATTGAACATGTTGGGTTTAAATAATATCTCTCAAGCTGAAAGTATTTCCTTGCATTAAAAAACAATTCCACAATGCTTCCACAGCATTACCCACTGCAGGCTATTGCCCAAAAGTATGACTAATACAGAAGGCAGTCAGGTGAGGGGGCAGAGGGGGCTGCAGTTGTCATCAAGTTAAATGAACTGTGAATATTTTCAGTGTGTGTCATTAGCAGCTTAGATTTGTTTCAACAAGGCATACCTGAGGGCTCCATTCATAGGCCCCCAAGTATGAACAGGCAAATGCACACTTGAAATTCAAGCATGTGTGTGTTGAGGAATGTTTTAATGGAGAAAACATGCTCAATTATGTTCCTTAGCAGATTAGCTCACGTACACAGGAATGTGTCTTTCGAGTACCAGTTTGTAGAGGAAATGCAAGAAAGCAAATTTAATTATTTCATACTAGCAGTGCTAGTACATACAGGATATACATTTCTAAAGCATTTTGTTTTAATCTTTAATCTTTTTTTTTTTTTTTTTTACTTTTGGCATGAAACAATGCTTCCCTAAACTGTACTCGTTGTAGCTGATATTCTTCCCCTTTTCCCATGTCTGCTCTGTCATCTAGCTTCTAATTCAGCATAGCTCTAGTAGCTATGCTGATAAAAACCCATAGACAACTCCTTTTTTTTTTTTTTTTTTAATAAATGCAATGCAATGAACTTTCTCCACATAACTCCTCAGTTATATTTCTTAAGTCTGCCAACACCTTCTTGCTACAACGGCTTTGCCTTTTTCCCACCTTTGTATCACATAATATGCTGGTGTGGACTATAATGGTATGTTGACAGGTTTAAGCTGAGGTACATTTGTAAGTGCAAGTTTGTAAAACCCTTGGAATTTTCTAGTTTTGTCTATAATGAAGACAATCAAATCTTCATGTAAATCATGAAGAAAGCTTTTAAAGAAAGCTTTAGAACATGCAAATAAAATAGTACATTGCCATAACTAATGTCTTTTTGACACAATGCCAAAATCCCAGAAGATGCTCTTCAGTCTAAACTGAGCAGTAGCTTACTTCATTATGTTTTGCAAGATGGTATTAAGCAGCTTGGGATTAATAATCCAGCTGTCAGCACTTATAGATCTCTTACACACGTCTGTACCTGCCAAGGATCCCCAAATCCACAGACTGTAGCTCCCCTAGTAATCACTTTCCCCTGCTGCTCCCCTGCTTGCATGCAGTCTTATAAACAAAAAATGTATTTTAATTCACAAATTTTAATCGAATTCGCCTTAGGTTAAGGTATCGTTACTGGCTTTTTTATGCACACAACGAAGTTCAGTAACTAACATTAACTAATGAATAAAATTGATTAATTGTAAGGCACCAAATTTCCTTATAGAACCTGAAATACAACCATTGGACCATTAAATCAGAATTGTGTACCATGGTGAACTTCACACAGAGACGGAAAAAGAAAAAAAAAACATCCAAATGTCCAAACTTTTTGGGCTACTTTCAGAGTTGCTTTAGTCCTACAAATAACTTTAGCTGACTGATTTTTTTAAATATTAGATCAACTGTTTTTATAACCCATAGATGCTTAATGTGTATTAGCCTGTAACTTTTCTTACTCAGAATACAAGTAAAAACTAGCATTTTCCACTTGAATTACCTTAACAAGCAAAAGCAAGAAATCAGACGAACTGAGGAAATGAAAATTTCTTAATTTGTAGTTTCATTAGTTTTTTTTTTTTTTTTGATAGATGAATTTTTGATTAATTAGTTTTTTTGATGGATGTGTTTGGCTGATACTCTGGCCTTAGTTATGTTACTTACCTAATTTCTATTTTCATGACACAAATTGCAGCGTCTATTCTTCCTATCCACCACAAGGGGGTGCCCAATGACTGCTTGCTCTCTCTTTCGATCTATCTATCTATCTATCTATCTATCTATCTATCTATCTATCTATCTATCTATCTTATAAGAACCACCTGACCATCAGATGCAGACTAGTAATCTGCCAGAAGCACAAGGGGATGTGGCAAAAGAACTGTAGTGTTTTAAAGATAGAATCAATGTTGATGATTGCCAGTGGACTACACATGTACAAAAACTAAATATTCAGAATTAAAAACGTGTATTTTCTTTATCTGGGTTTTTTTTTTTTTTTACCAAATCTACTAAAAGGTAATAAAAAATTGGCACTGCATTTCACTTCTTTCTTTCCTTCTTTCTTTCTTTATCAGTAAGGGTTTGGTATTTTGAACCATATTTTGAATGTGAAAGTGAGAATCAAAGTCATATGCCCCATTAGAAGAAGAATAAGCCTTAACTTCACATATACATTATAAATAAATATAATAAAACAATTTTCTTTACACCGTGATCCTTCATATAGGGCAGGATCAGCCATGATATGGCACCTCTTGAGCAGCCCTTGGACTTGCTCCAGGGCCCAACCATAAGAGCTTAGCAGTGCTGGGGCTTAACTGTTCAGCAACCACTGCCAATATTACAGAAGTGTCTGAAAAACTTTCTCAGTCAGGTTAATGTAAGGGCTTCGTCTTGTTGTAAAACTGAAATAACAAAACAAAATAAGGAACGTACACAGGGTCAGTCATTCTCTCTCTTTCTCTCTTCTCTCTCTCTCTCTCTCTCTCACTCTTAGAACCCTTTTCTTTCCCTTCATTTAGTCAGCCAGTAGGAAGTGTGTGACTATGTGACTACTGATGATCAATTTTTACTGCTCTTGGCACTTTGTGAGAAGTCTTCTCACTTCGATATGGCTAATTAATCCTGGCAAGGGAGAGGTGTAGAGCAGTTTGTATATAGAGCTGAAGTGGAAAGAAGAGTAAAGTGAATTGGCTCAGCTCTGAGTGGGACCATAGCACACAACACATGCAGAGAAAAATACGGTCCAACCTGGATCACGGCCTTACAGGCAAACTGGGAGTCCCCAATCAAATTACACAAGCTGTTTGAACATGCAAAACAATGTAGCATCAAACAAAGGGGCTAAAAAAAAATGCAAATGTATGCTAGTGCAATTAGATACTTTTCAAACCACCTGATGTTTTTTTTTTTACCCTTAAGACAACTCAGAAAATAAGATTTATTGTTGAAGGTATTTCGAGAGCTTAGCCATATGCACAGTCAACAGGGTTAAATTTTCAATTTATCTAGTGTTTTTCATTTTTTATCTGGTTTCCAGTTGCGTAAAACAAAAGAATGTAAGTGTTAGCAAGAGCATTACTAGTGGATTTAGTTGTGAAAGCCAGCTTCCATTACTCTAACTAGTTTTTTAATTATATGCCCATCCATGGTGACAGTCTTTTTGAGTTACTCACTCTCACTCATTCATCATCTATACCGCTTAAGCCTGTATTCATGGTCAGAGGGGGCCTAGAGCCTATCCCAGCATACTTAGGGCACAAGGCGGGGTACACCCTGGACAGGGTGCCACTCCATCGCATGGCACACACTCACACACTCATTCACACACTACGGCCAATTTGGGAACGCCAATTGAACTACCCTACATGTCTTTGGACTGTGGGAGGAAACCGGAATCCGTGGAGGAAACCCACCATGCACGAGGAGAACATGTAAACTCCATGCACACAGAGACGGGAATCGAACCTCGCTTTTGGAGTCAGTATATTTATAATACTCATTTTATTAGGAAAGCAAAATGAGCAAAAAATCCATATCCTCCAGTGCCAATGCTCTACCAACTGGAGAGATAAGAGAGAGAAATGTAGAATTGTTTTAATAGTGATATTGTTAAGTGCAACAACTTCAGTGTTAAAGTGGAAGTTACTTCCAAAGTGATGAATAATTTATATTCACTAAGGTATAATTTAGACAGTAAAATATTCTCTGGGGCATTATTAAAGTGACACTTTATTGCCTCAAATAAAAACATATTAATGGTGAATATACTTCTCAGCTTTATGTTTAAGAGATGGTAAAGGTTAGAATGGTAGTAGGACATGTTGTATTTTGCTGGCATTCAGTAAAATATGCCTAATTAAATAAAGCTTATGATTTAATCTATGATTCTTTGACTTCAGATTTATCTTACAGATCATTTTATTAAATCCTTTTGTTTTCCATGGCTTCAAAAAGCAAATAATCTCACCTGTCAATTATACCATACAGTACATATCACTACTTTAAGTCAACACCATGACAGTGCCTAATCACATAAATCTGCATCTGCACATGCACAAATACCAACGTAGTTCTTCTATATATACGTCTTATGTGTCTGATGTACGTATACTATTGCTATGCTTAAGCTTAATCAATCACACTTCTTAAAAAGTCAGTGACTGTTAAGGAAAGGACAAGGACTTTTAATTGACAGCGTTGAAGGACAGCACCTACAAACAACTTAGGGCTTGTTTGTGCAGGCTAACAGGAGCCTTTCTGTGTGATTTAAACAAAGACTGATCATTGAGGTGAAAAAAGAGGACATGCGGGGGAGGAAGGTAGACAGATAGATAGAAGGAGAGAGAGAGAGAGAGAGAGAGAGAGAGAGAGAGAGAGAGAGAGACTGTGACAGCTCATGATTAATGATTGGCCATCATGCAAGGCCTGACACTTACCATTCACAATACAGCCATTTCAACAAAGCCACAAGTGTGTCATCTTCCTACGCTCCAAAACAACATGTCTAACAAATACAAGGCAGCCCAGCAGTACAAAAAACACATGTTCCATTATACTGGCGGATAAGTCCACATCCTACTGGCAAATTGAAAATCTACTGGTGGAAATCGTACCAAGGGTCTTCACACAAGGGTTGCTTGTGTATACACAAATACTCCCAAATGCAAAGTAAAAAAGAAATTAAGTTACAATCAGTGAAAATTTAAACCAAAGATTGATGAATAATGCAAAACCATCTCATTGTTTTAATACAGGTTGTAGAAAAAGAATCTGGTAATACCGTTAAGATAAATGCTTTGTCTTTAAACAAGGTTTCTGCTACTCTAAGTGCCAGCCTGGAAATCTGTTTTAGATTACAGCCTGATTCAAATGGCAATAGATTCTATAACAGATAAACAGATGTGTATGTGTGTATATGGAGTAAAATATACTACATGGTCAAACACTAATATAAGGATTAAAATATGTCACAAAGCTTAAATACAAACATATTTGGGGACGAGAGAACAAAAAGTTACCCTATTAGTGAGGTCAACTTATTAGTGATTTTTCCACGACAAGGTCATAATGAATATTCTCAGAATAACATCTTTATTTGAGTTAAAGAAATACTGTGTTCAATGTAATAATCAAATTAATAAAAATGACTCAAAAAAAATGAATAAGAAGGAAAAATATCCCATATGTCCTAAAATCTAAAAGAACCTTCTAAAATTACATCATAAAAAGAAATAATATATGTTTATGCATAGATCATAAGAATGGTAACAGTATTGTTAGAGGTTGCTGTTTTGTTCTTTCAATTGGTTGCTGGGTCTCTTTCATCTACAGGCAAAAATGACAAGTGAGCCATTCTTCATTTAAAAACATACGATGTATGAGATCTCTGCAACGGAATAAAAATCGGAATTAATTCAGACCTTACCTGTTCAGTTTAATAACAAAAGATAAAAATACTGACAACATACATTCTTGCTACAAATTCACGGGTTTTGTTTTTCAGTTTATTTTAGTTTTACAAAACTCCCTTCATAATTTGGCTGAATTTAATGAGAAGTGTAGTGTAGTGTGTGTGTGTGTGTGTGTGTGTGTGTGTGTGTGTGTGTGTGTGTGTGTGTGTGTGTGTGTGTGTGTGTGTGTGTGTGTGTGTGTGTGTGTGTGTGTGTGTCGTTAGGAGGGCTAAAATGTGTGCAGTGTGCATAACGGAGCTCTCATGCAAGTGTAAATAATTGAAGAGATAAGATGAGGAGTAAAATATGGCTCTGTAACATTCTCACACATGAATCTTCTAACTAATGGCAGATATGGCAGATATGGAGAAGGTGCAGTTTGGGGGTGGTCTTTTTATTCACTGGAGGCCACACACTTCACTTGATGTTATTAATGGGGCTCAAATGCCTCACATGCTCTGTGCTAAAGATACAAGTAAAAACAACAAGACAAAGGGGAAAAAAACAACACAGAGAGAATTTAGGCCCTCCACACAATCAACTAATCTTATTTAATCTAACTCTTATTTGCTCACACAACACCCACAAACCTAGTACTCACTCATTCTCTGTACCACTTATCACAGGTCACAGGAAGCCTGGAGAACTCCGGGGGGGGGGGGGGGGGGGGGGGGGGGGGGGGGGG
>JAAGKR010007886.1:0-16318 GCA_011419295.1 Clarias macrocephalus | reverse complement strand
GGGTAGGGGGGGACTAGGCGGGATATACCTTGGAGGCACACGTACATACTCACTCACACACTATGTGTGTGTAACTCCAAGCACACGGACCTGAGTCATCGTAGACCGCACGACTGTATAATGAAACCCTACATAATTGTTATATTATACATAATTATAGTTGAAGATTAGAAAAAAAAATACCTGTTGTTTTGTTTTTTTAACTGTTTAACTGACTACTTTTAGTTAATCTGCCAATGATAGGCCAAGATTCCTGTTCTTGGCAGATATGCGTAGGGTCATTTCAATATAGCTCATGCAACTCAAGAACTGAAATGTTGCAGAATGCTTTTCTGCTTACCATCGTTGTAAATAGTGCTCATTTGAATTACCATAGACTTTCTGTCAGCTCAGAACAGTCTGGTCATTCTCCTATGATCTCTTTCATCAACAAGGTGTTTCAGCCTGGAGACCCTCTCTTTAAACTCTCTTTTATGTGAAAATCCCAGGAGATCAACAGTTTCTGGAATCAGCCCATCTGTTACCAACAACCATGCCAGAAGTACATTCACAAAGAGCACGTTGTTCCCCTTCTGGTGTTTCATGTGAAGATTACCTGAAGCTCTTGACCTGTACTTGTTTGATGATAGGCCAATTGGAAAAGTGCACAAGTGTTCAGGTGTTCCTGATAAATAGATATGTATTTTTTTCTGCAAAAACCAATGCAATATACAGTATATGCAATAAGAATGAAAACAAGGAAGAGGTGGTCATGGGCTATTTTGTATCTGAAGAGAGACTTGCTGTGGAGCTTGGTGATTCAGGAAGGACAGTGATCTATTTGCATATATGCTTTGGATAAAAATGACAAAACAAGTTTAGTAGCATAAATATTGCATCAGATCATTGCCATATCTCTTATTGATGCACTTTACCAGGCAGCTATTTCATCCTTTCATTAACGCAACAATTCATTACCTGAGGTAAAGAAGCTCCATGGTGGAAAATGTAAGTATTCACTCATACTTACAATATATTACCACAGTCCTAAATTATTTTCTAGTGTGTGTGTGTGTGTGTGTGTGTGTGTGTGTGTGTGTGTGTGTGTGTGTGTGTGTGTGTGTGTGTGTGTGTGTGTGTGTGTGTGTGTGGATAGCTAGTTTAGAAGTTCTGCTTTGAGGAAATCCTTTCAATGACTGCCCGAAAGACTCCAAAATCTCTGAGGTGTTAACACTCACTTATTCATTCATTCATCCATCATCTATACTGCTTATCCTGTTACAGAGTCTCAGGGTTACAGCCTATCCAAGGAGATTTTGAGCACAAGGCAGGGTGTAGTCTAGACATAATCCCAATCTATTGCAGGAATGGTTTTGGACTGTGGGAGGAAACTGGGGTACTCAGAGGAAACCCAGCTAGCATGGGGAGAAGATGCAAACTCCACATACACAGACCAGAGGCGGGAATCAGGTCTCAAATTTAGGGAACCCAAATTGGGGTCTGACCTGAGTCATTCACTCCTGACAATTGTCTTGAAGAATTTACACTTGTGAATAATCTTTCTCTCTATAAAAAGTTGAATTCCAGATTGTTTGTAAATTGTTTTATAACCCTTTCCAGATTGATATGCAGCAACAATTGCTTTTCTAAGACTGCTGCTTAGTAGCAAAATGACATTGTTTTAACTCACACCTGAATGGTCCAGATCTGCTTTTATAAAGATCTGTACACTCGCTGATGATTAATCAATCAAGAACTGATGATTAGCAGCACCTGGCTGCAACTTATCGCATTCACCCCATTTTTTTGCGGATATATTGGGAAGGTATCTCAGTGTGACAAGGGTAATCTGGACAAACCATGTCTTTATGGACCTCTCATTCTGGGCACAGGGCAGTGTCATGCTGGAACACATCGTGGCCCTTAGTTTTATGAATAGAAATTGTAAAGTTACAGCATACAGACATTGTAAACAATGATGTGCTTCCAACTTTGTGGCAATCATTTGTCTGTCATGATGAGGTGCCCACAAACCTTTAATCATGATGTGAAATTATTTTGGTAGTGAACAATAAATATTCTTTGAGAGACAATTCCTACATTATCTGTTAATAATGTGAGAACATGGATAACTGTTTGCTTGACCTACCCAAGGGTCCATGTGTGCATGGCCCATTTCTCTCTGTTGTGCTCTAGGCTGAAACTTAATACCCCACCACAGTCTGTTTGTACCTGGTTGCCCCTGAAACTCAAACAATTGCATTTTTTCGCAAATGAAATTTGAACGTGATCAATCATTGCTGACAAAAGACCAACTGTTGTGGTGAGAGCAGCAAAGATTTGGGTGAGAATAAAGCAAAACACATTAAATGATAAGCTACTGAAAACTACTTCTGCTGTATCCAGTGTACTATTGGATGGGGGGGGACACACTTATTAGTGAGGATAATCTATAAAAAATAAAATAAAAAAGGCTTCAATTTGCTAGGGAGCCTAAAGAATAAACTTAGATTTACCCTGATTTACCCTGGTAGCTTCTTGCATCAGGGTAAGAAGAGAGGCAAATGAGTTAATGCACTCACATGCCTAGCGCCTGCTGTGCGAGCTTATGGGGACAGTGTTATGATGTAGAGTTGCTTCTGTTGGTCAGGTCTAGGCTCAGCAAGATTATGTGTGCAAAAATCAGGTCAGCTGACTACCTAAATATACTAAATGACCATTTTTTCTCCATCAGAATTTCTTTTTTCTGTCCTCATGGCATGGGTAAATTCCAAGATGACAATGTCAAGTCAGGCTCAAATTGTGAAAAAGTGGTTCAGGGTGCATGAGATATTATTTTCACACATGGATTGTCTACCACAAAGTTCAGATTCTAACCCCATTGAGAATCTTTAGGTTGTGCTGGAGAAGGCTTTACGCAGCAGTCTGACTGTCTGACCATCAATACAAGATCTTGGAGAGAAATTAATGCGAATCTGGATGGAAATAAATGTTGTGGCATTTGAATCAATGCCACAGCAATAATCAAAGCAAAAGGCAGTTCAACAAAATTTTGCGTGTGTGCCTTTTTTTTTTTTTTTTTTGCCCAAGCAGTGTATTAGTATATACATATATAGGTGTGAAGGAATTCACTTAGATCAGGGTGGATGGGGGGTGGGATTTAAACAGCCTATAACTTGGCTAGCAATAACACCTTCCATCGGCTGCACATATGAACACATTACTGCTAATGGGTAAAGGTTGTAAAAATTTAAGTCAGGAATGTCTTTAACATCCACTACTGGTTATATTAGCAATTCATCTGATATTTCAGTTCGCTTTTGTCTTCTGGGAGCTCAGATCTCACAGTGGATATCCTCAAGGAGGATAGCCCAATGATGGGCTGCTTCTTTTTCCCCTTCATTTACCCTCATTTAACCAAAGCAATATGTTACATTTCTCTCCAGTGGGCACAGCTCTGACACTAAATCTCTATTACCCATATTACTCCATATGCTTGGATGAGTATGTGATGATGCCTGAGGCTAAAAGCTGCAGCTGAGTAGTGGTTGAGAAAGCACACAATTTATAAAGCATTTGCTGGGAGGGACTTCAACAGCTACATCTGCTCTGGGATGCTGAGGCGTAATCAGGGAACGCTGGGTCCCAGAGTGCTGCCTCAGATACGAATGCTGGCTTTATCGGATCCTAGCTTAGAAAATGAGGGGGATCCATCATGGCGACACTGCTGACAGTGCATTGTGAGTGTGTGTGTGTGCGTGCGTGTGTACGTGTGTGTGTGCGCGTGTGTTTTATTATGTTCCTATAGCACATGTGCTAAGATTGGATTTTATTAATTGGTAAACCAATGTGTCATTGAATTTATTAACTGCTAAAACAACATGTCATGTAATGATGTATTCAGACATGATTATAATTTGATTTTGTTAGATTCTCAGATTTATATCCTGCAAAAAAATAGACAATTAGGGATAACACACATACACAGAGGGAGAGAGAGAGAGAGAGAGAGAGAGAGAGAGAGTTGAAACCTGGTGGTGTGCAATGGACAATTAGACAATAGTGTGATATCACATAATCCACATTGTCATAATCATTTGGAGAAGTTAGAGGTAGTATATGAGTAGTGACTATATTTATATCTTTGCATAAATGATGCATGCAATTATGGAGCTATGAAATCTATGCAAAGTAAAAGAAAATATGACCCAGATTACATACAATATGGCTTTATATGCAGAGAAGAAACAAATTAATTTAAAGTTTTGTATAATAAAACAATTACTTTTCAATTGTATAAACTTGCTCATCAGAATGTGAAATGCAAAAAGCCCCACACATTTGCAGTTGTCACAATTATCGGAAGACATGAAGCAGCAGACAGAAACATGCACTAAAGCAAATGACTATTATGCATTTTTCATAATGAGTGTACAATTTCCATCACAATCTGTGACGGATTGGCACCAGGTACACTTTGTACCCTGCCTCATCTCCTGGGATAGGCCACAGGCCCCCTATGATACAGGATGAAGCGGTATAGACGATGAGCGAGTGAGTTAGTATTTAGGTCAATGTTTGTTTTATTTCTTAGACTTAGATAAATTGCTTACAACTTAGATTTCTTAGATAAATTGCACTTAATGTAAATTACACTTGTGTAAAGCTTTTAACAGGGCTGTTGTGTGGTGCGGGTTTGGAAGCTGCATGTAATAACTTTTAGAAGAGCCCTTATGCACAGCTTCTGAAGGGTTAGGCAAGATAGGAGGATGTGAGAGTGCTTATGACACACATGGAAAGACCTTCCCGTTCGGAGATAGCATGGGTTTATTAATTGGGGTATAAAAAGGACCTTAAGGAAACCAATTGAGCTCCGCTGTCTCCTCGAGATTGGACGGGTTTCTGAAAACTAAAAATAAACTCTCTCACCCACTCCAGATGAGTCAACCCTTTCTGAGGGCTTATGTCTTATTTATACTGTATGTGTTTTTAAACGTAATCAAGAATACATGCTTAACCAGTGGCGTGCCACTCTCTCTCTCAACAACACCGGCTTCCGAGATGGACTCGGGCTGGGTCTTTGCCTGTGTCTCTGTCTTAAATCTTTGTCTTTGTCTTGAAGGCCCTAATACCACTTCTGGTTCTATCTAATAATTGTACAAAGTGGGAGCCCTAAATAAACTCACCAAAAGGTGCAGCGTGTACAGTGCAGTGCCTCGTGGTTCTGCCCCTCACAAGACACCAGATGTCAGGAGATGGAGGAGAAAAGGTGCTCTTTTATTAAATGAAAAGGAAAAAAACACGTGTATACAGTCACTCTGGGTAAAAAAGAGAACAGAAGAGAAGAGAACAGATTTGGAAAATACTTTTGTCTATGTAGAGTACTTTTTATATCTAATTATACATATACAACAACAAGGCCTTATTCAAAGACACAACAGTGGCAACTTGGTGGTGCTGGGAGTGAAACTGTGTACTTTCCATCAGTAGTCCAACACCATAACCAGTGAGCTAACCCTGCCACCATCTTCGACCTGTCCCTTAATTTCCCTACCGTGCTCCAGCAGTGTTTTAAGTGGATCTCTTCCCACTGTAGCTGGACGAAGTTACCATCTCGCTTGCTGTGACCGGGGGGGTGGGGGTGGGGTTCATCTCACCGTAAGGCTCTGTGTCAGCGTCATCATCTGGGGTCTGGGCAAGCCACACTGAGAGTGTTCAGCTCTGCGCTGATGGTGCCAGGAGGTGGGTGTCAGATTCTTTTTCTTCCTGTCTCTCTTCTTCTTTGGTATCAGGCAGTCTCATTTTTATAGAGGAGAGGGACAGAGACGTTATGGATCACACCAGCAATCACCTCCCAGTGATGTGTTTTGGAGGAGCTCACATGGCCGCACAGCCACAGGGATGACCAATGTGCGAGCTAAAGTGATTCACTTCCCATGTCAGTGTCTTACCCAGACATATTATGCAAAAAAAAAAAAAATCACTAAGCAGGTGGCTGTCTGGCATGTTAACTTCTGTAATCTCTGGAATTAAGGCATTTAATCAGCATCCATATGTGATTAGTTGAAGGAATTCTGTTAGTCAGGGGTGTAGCACCCCCAATCCTCTACCTTCTGTGGTGGACCTTAAATACATTGGTATAGAAAAGAATCACCCCCTTTAAAATAATGACATTTTGATGCATTGCAACCTGAAATTAAGACAGACACAGTTTTTGTTTTATCAAGCAATATTTCTTAAATGCACCTTTTAACATCCAAGTGAAAGATATAAGACCAATATGTCAGGAAAAAAAAAACTAAATCTCGGATTTGGAAAAGAAATACCCAGTTCTAAAAATGACTTTAAACTTAATCATGTGGAGCTAATCACCTTCTTAATGGCACACAAAGCTTTGCACATGTAGACTTTGCAATAGTTGCCCACTCTTCTTTGAAAAACGGGTCAAGTTGAGTTCAATTTGATGGTGACCCTTTGTGGACTGCAGTCTTCAAGTCATTCAGCATATTTTCACTGCAGTCTGAGCTCTGAGTATGCCGTGCAAAGACATTCACTGTGTGCTGTATGCTTTGGGTCATTGTCATGTTGGAAGTAAAACTATTACATAAAATCCCAATTAAATACATTCATGTTTGTGGTTGTAATATGAAAAAATGTAGAAAAGTTCAAGGCGTATGAATACTTTTGCAAGTCACTGCATATATAACATATATCATATTGTTGTGGAGAAATTTTGACCCATTCTTCTTTACAACATTCCTTCGTTTCATTGAGGGTTTTTGGCATTTGCACACAGATATTTTAAGTTCCCTCCACAGCATTTTAATTGGGTTAAAGTCTGAACTAAAGTCTTGATTAGTCCATTACAAAACCTTGATGCTTTTCTTTTTCAGCCGTTCTGATGTAAATTTGCATATGCATATATGGTCTTTCTGCTGAAATGCTGTTTGATTTTCCCTTGAACTAGGCACTAGACAAAAGTTTTCTGGTGACAACATGATGGGGGGCCTGGTCACTGACAACAATGAGAAGGCCTACCTGGATTAAAAATCGGAAGAACTGGTGCCAGAGGAACAACCTCCTCTTGAACGTCAGCAAGACAAAGGAGTTGATAGCGGACTAGAGGTGACCTGTCATCACAGAGGATGCCTTTAAACAAGATTGGCTGACCCCGCTGTGTTACCGGGATATCCCTTGCGATTTGGAAAGTCACAAGGTCTCAAAAGTATAATGCAAAACCAAAAGCCTGACAAAAAACAAAGCTGTGTCTTTTTGTGTCAAAGGTGTATAACACCCCTATCTCACCTCCCGAGTGAGATACTGAGTAATCGACCAATGTTCTGCAAAAATTTGGAGGCGGGGGGTTGGGGGGTTTGCTGGGTGTGTGTGTGAAAGTGCACAGTGTCAAGTGCAAGCGCAAAAGAGAGAAAAACCATTGGCTCAGTTGTGATCACGTGACGCTCGTCGTCAAAACAAGAAGCGCATGCGTGATACATGATACTCGGCACTCATAAACCAAGACTTTCGTTCATTTTCCAAGTCAAAATTTATTACAAATCTTTGCTCGTCTCGCGGAACGCTCGCAAACCGTGTTACGCAAAAACTGAGGTTCCACTGTATTATTATTATTATTATTATTATTATTATTATTATTATCCAAGGCATAGATAATGTGATAAAGTGCAAATGGTTAATTTCACAAAAAGTCTCTCAACCCAAATTATTATATATTCACTACCAGTCAAAGGTTTTCTAATTCCATGGTCTTTCCTGATTTCCATCATGAGAATATTGAATGAAAATTCTAAATATATTAAATTAATTTGGAATATATTGCATGAATCAATCGAATATATTGAATGAAAATTAAGAATATATAATTAAGAAAAACATCCGAATATTGATTGAAAAGTCTGAATATATTGAATGATATATTGAATGATATGTGATATTGAATGGAACCTGACATCGTCTAAGGGCAGACGCTTATTTCACAGGAAGTTTCTTTACCAGTCAAAAGTTTGGACACCTTCTAATTCCATGGTCTTTCCTGATTATTATTTATTTCTACATTGTAAAACATTTCTGAAGGCATACAAATAATCTCCCTTGAACAGTTACTGAGATGTACAGATACTGAGATGTGTCTGCTACTAATGTTCTGCAAAGCCTTTACAAGAGCTCTAATCTGAATCTGAATCTAATTTCTTTCTCTTTTTTTTTTTTTGGATTTTTGCCAGATTTTCTCCATAATTTAGTAGTGTCCAATTCCTCCCCGTCACTAGGGGGCTCCCACATTAAGCTACTACTACCGGCCGCATCTTTTCGAACTGCTCGCTCACGCACTGTTGGAGGCGGCGTAACGCACTCGGAGAACAGCGCTATCCACTCCTTTCGCTCCTCAACTCCGGTGAGTTTTGCAAATGCACATGACATTGCTGTTCTTTGTATCTTAAAATAACAACTGACTGATTTTTTATTTATTTATTTATTTGTTTTCTGTAGAACGTTACTTTGCGATTAGGGACGTATCTAAAAGCTGTGACGCCAAAAATGTACATCCTGTGAGATTAAGATAAGTGTAATATTTTTTATCTTTTCCTGTTAGCATTGTTAGCCCTGTTAGCTCTGTTAGCTCCAAAGGCCCAATTTTTAAGCACAGATTTCTTGTTCTCTTGGAATATAATTTAGCTTTGTTCAAGAAATAAATTATTCAAACTTTCTAAAATGGCTTTTTTTTTTTAACAGTTTGGTTCCCAAATGCAGAATAACCAGTACTAGCGACATCGGAACAAAATAGCAAAAAGAAACTGTTAATTTAAATATGAAACAGATTTCACTATAGCATTCCACATAGCAGTTTTAAGTATATGATATTTGCACAATATTCATATGGCACGTTTTCACTGGACAAATCAGGATGCAGTGAATAAGTGATGCATAGTTCATTAATGCTGGAATAACTGCAGAGGCAGTAAAAGAGTGTAAACATCTGTTTAATTTACTTATAGCTATTTTGAGCTGGAGGTACTTTTGATTCATTGATCATGATAAATAATCATGCTTTGGCTTTTTAGAAAGTGTTACTGTGTAATGTGGCTACTCCACATTGTGGTAAATTTGGAAATAAAATGAGTAAGAGTTTAAAAATACCATTTATCCCATTTTGCTGTAAAATTGTTCGTATGCTGTAATTATGATTCAAAAATACAGACATGTGCATCTCTATATCAGCTGTTGCATGTGACTCCTCGCAAGTGACTGTTGATAGGTCAAGTTGCCCCTTAAAATAGGATGTATGAATGTGTTATTGAGGATATTGTTTCCTATAAACATCGAGCACCCAGGCAATAACAAACACATCAGGCAAAATGAAGTTATCTGAGAATAGAATTAAACTCTGCATAACCCTTTGGCCTGCATCATTAATAATTTTAACCTAATTAGGGGAATGTACCACTGCCAGGCATGCCATGGAGCTAGCCAGAATGACGGCCATTCAGAGCCGGCCCTGGTCTCAAATGAGGGCACAAATAAGAAAAAAATTAATTCTCAATTTTTTTAGGAGAGATTTGGTACTTGGTTAAGTCTTTTTTTACCAGCAGACACATTCTGCAGGGCTGAGAGAGAGAGAGAGTAGTGGAGAGACAGAAATGTCCATACATTACTTTTTAAATTAAAGACATTGTTGTCTGGGAAGTTTTCCTTACATAAGTAGTTATCAGATCACTCACACACACACACAAACATATTTCCTGCCAGCGCACTGCACCTGATAAGCCTGCCCCCGCTCAGCTAATTCCACTATCGCTCATAAGCATACTCTTCGAAACGATTGGCATGGATCTGGTCGGGCCACAGCTCAAATCTGCAAAAGGTCATGAGTACATTCTGGTGATTGTGGACTATGCGAATCGCTATCCCGAAGCAATTCCTCTGAGGAAAGCCACGTCAAGTAACATCGCAAGAGAGCTGGTGCTACTTCGGTCTCCCTAACATGATCTGCTCAACGTAGCGAATGAAGCCTGGGAGGAGGAGCCTTCACCATTCAGGTTGGTAATTGCAAACTAATATTAATAAAGTTCTTTCTATCGTACAACAGCACCTGCAGGAGGCGAGCGAAAGCAGAAAACTATGACCGACTGCCGCAGCCACGCAAGTTCAAAGTGGGCAATCGCATGCTGCTGCTCCTCCCCAGTACAACTTGTAAACAACAAGCCTGTCCCATTGGCAAGGACCCTTTTACAGTCGTGGAACGAGTCAGGCCAGTGAACTATCATCTGCAGCAGGCCGTTAAGCGTAAATGCACTTTACACTTTACATATCACATTAACCTTTTAAAATGGTATATTGAACCCATCTCTCGTGCCTGTGCTTTCATTGCATGTAGTGTACTTCACAAAGAACTGCATACTTTGCTGCTAAACCAAAAATGCTGCTTTTCATTAAAACTGTTGTTGAGACGTTGACACCTGCTTCCTGTGTGTTCTGTCCGTGTACCAGGCCCATTACAGCCAAAAATGAAAAAAGCATATGATATAAGTGACCACTAAAAATTTTTTTCAAAATTAGAAGTTGCTGGGTTATGCATGCAAAAAAGAAACAGGTGCAAAAGTCCTCAGAAGAACTGTGGGTTTTTATGCAAGATGCTCAGGAAAAACATAGTAGCAAATTTCCTTTTAAAACTGCACAAATTGTTCCTGACACTAAATGGTCCTTAAAGCAGTGTCACACCAAATCATTAATGACTGCTTATCCAGTATCTCAAAATATTAAAATATTTAATTTAATGTTTGAGTAACATGACATAGAAGGTCATTGCAGAAAGGTCTAGCTGTTAACAAAGTATACTCTATTAAAGCATATTCATGGAAAGTTGGAAAAGTTCATTTCAAGAACTTGGGAGAGAGTCACAAGAAGTGGAGTGAGAATGGAGTCAGTGCATTAAAAGCCACTCTTGCATTCCTGGTTTCAAGCCACTCCTGACCTAGATACCATGTCAGAAGTGTCTTACCTGGGCCAAGGATAAAAATGAGTTTGGGCTGGGGTGGTGAATCCAAGTACAGACAACAAGATGGGATAAGCACTAGTTGCATTGTGGCAAAGAGAAAAAAAGTAATCCAGTATTCCAGATTTGTGGTCATGAAAAATGAGATGAAGTTGGCTGCAAAAAATCCAGAAGCGTTAACAAGATCCTTAGAACAAAGCAAGGGTTGAGATCTGAAAACTGACGCAGGTAAGATTGCTGGGCATGAAAGCACACAATAAACTGGCAGAGAATGGTTGTTTGATGGTGGGTTTAATAGGGTGAGGTGAACGGAGGTGTAGGTGATTGTGACTTTGCTTGAGACTGGAGTGTGACCTGGCATGCCGTGACAGTACACTATCCCCCTCCACCAACACCACATGACATTCTTGAAGGTGCCTTAGGGTGAAGGTTGTGAAAGTCTGTGATTAGGGAATGGTCCAGGATGAATCGGCTTAAACTCAGCTTCGCTTCTCTGGTCCATAGCCTTCCCAGTCCACAAGATACTGGAGGCTGCACCCACGATGAGACTTGAGAAGGTTGAAAGCTTGTGAAAAGTTTCTGTAAAACAGTCAAATCCTCGCCTCCATCTATGAGCTGAGGTGGTGGAGGAGGGTGTGGAGAGGACCCAGAGGGTACGGATCCAACCTGCAGATCTAGGTCACATGCAACTTGGGTTTAACATAATTTAAGAGAGCCTGAACTGTAAGTGAGCACATCGCCTTTGTAGGTGGGTGGTGTGGGGAGGGATTGTTTATGGCTAGGTGTCCTGCTGAAGAGCACCTTGGCTCTCCAGCACCACCTCCAGCCATGTAACCTCTGCTGGATCCATAAGTGGCCAGATTATATTACAATATAATAGTCTTATATTGTCTGTTACAATCCGGGGTGGGGAGGTGGATCCAAGCACAGAGCTCAATTTGAAAGAATCACTGGTTGCTTTGTGTCTAAGAGAAGTGATTTTGCTGGGTTGTATAGCGGAGATATGCAATGCAACTACAGGGGGCACAACCCAGTGTCTTTTTGTGCCAGTCCCAAGTCTGGATAAATGCAGAGGGTTGTGGCAGAAAGCGCATCCGACGTAAAACATTTGCCAAATCAAATGATGTGATGGGTTAATAACGACCGCCACTGGTGCTGTTGACCTACAGGGTGCTGGTGTAAATTGGGCTGTTGGTCAAAGACGGAGAGGAGTAAGACGTGTTCATAGGCAAAGAGAGAAGAGGAAAGGCAAGAGTTTAGGAGTGACAGTCAGGAATTTTTATGTTGGGACTATGACAGAGAAGGGAAGAGATTTGGTTGACATGATGCAGAAAAGGAAGGTGGATATACTGTGTGTCCAAGAGCCCAGGTGGAAAGGTAGCAAGGCTAGAAGCTTAGGAGCAGGATTTGTTGTTTTACCATGATGTGGACATGAAAAGGAATGGAGCAGTGGACTATATCTTGTGTCGGCGTTGTACTCTGAAGGAGATCAGTGATTGCAAAGTATTGGTAGGGGAGAGTATAGCCAGACAACACAGGATGGTGGTGTGTAAAATGATGCTGATGGTGAGGAGGGTGAAGAGGACAAAGGCAGAGCAGAGGACAAAGTGATGGAAGTTGAAAAAGGAAGAATGTTGTGCAGTTTTCAGGGAGGAGTTGAGACAGGCTCTGGGTTGTCAGGAGGTGCTTCCAATTGACTGTACAACTACAGCTAAGGTGATCAAGGAGACAGGTAGGAGGGTACTTGGTGTATCATCAGGAAAGGGAAAAGTGGACAAGGAGACTTGGTGGTGGAACGAGAAAGTCCTGGAGTGTATACAGAGAAAGAGGTTAGCTAAGAAGAAGTGAGACACTGAGAGGACTGAAGAGATTAGACAGGAGTGCAGGGAGATGCAGAGTAAGGTGAAGGTAGAGCTAGCAAAGGCCAAACAAAGAGCATATGCGGACTTGTATGCTAGGTTGGACAGTAAGGAGGGAGAGGTGGATCAGTACAGGTTGGCGAGGCAAAGAGATAGAGATGGGAAGGATGTGCAGCAACTACGGAGGAATAAAGCTGATGAGCCATTCAATGAAGCACTACTCCGGGAAAGAGTAGTTGAAACTAGGTTAAGGGCAGAGGTGAGCATTTGTGAGCAGCAATATGGTTTCATGCCTAGAAAGAGTACAACAGATGCGGTTTTTGCTTTGAGGATGCTGATGGAGAAGTACCGAGAAGGTAATAGGGAGTTGTATATTGTCTTTGTAGATTTAGAGAAAGTGTATGACAGGATGCCGAGAGAGGAGCTGTGGTATTGTATGAGGAAGTCTGGAGTGGCAGTGAAGTATGTTAGATTAGTGTAGGACATGTATGAGAACTCTAAGACAGTGGAGAGATGTGCTGTAGGTGTGACAGAAGTGTTCAAGGTGGAGGTGGGTGTGCATCAAGGATTAGCTCTGAGCTCCTTCTTGTTTGCTATGGTGATGGACAGGATGACAGATGAGGTTAGACAGGAGTCTCCATGGACAATGATGTTTGTAGATGACATTGTGCTTTTTAGCAAGAGCAGGGAACAGCTGGAGGAAAATCTAGAGAGGTGGAGGTACGCTCCGGAAAGCAGATGAATGAAGGTTAGCCATAGCAAGACAGAATACATGTGTGGTTGCGAGGAACCTAAGTGCAATGGTAAGGCTACAGGGAGCAGAGGTAAAGAACATTCAGGACTTTAACTACTTAGGGTCAACGGTCCAGAGCAATGGAGAGTGTGGAAAGGGGGTGAAGAGGCGTGTACAGGCAGGTTGGAACTGGTGAAGAAAAGTGTCAGGTGTGTTATGTGATAAAGGAGTATCAGCCAGAATGAAAGAAAAGGTGTACAAGACAGTGGTGAGACCAGAGACACTGGCACTGAAGAAAAGATAGGAGGCAGAGTTGGAGGTAGCAGAGATGAAGATGGAGAGCATCTCTTTGGGAGTGAAAGGATAGATATGATAAAGAATGAGTTCATCGCAGGGACAGCCCATGTTAGATGTTTTGGAGATAAAGTCAGAAAGGCCAGATTGAGGTGGTTTGGACATGTAGAAGGATGCTGAGGTTGGAATTGCCAGGCAGGAGGTCTAAAAGAAGACCAAAGAGGAGATTTATGGATGCAGTAAGAGAGTACAGTACATGAAGTTAGTTAGGGTGAGAGAAGAGGATGCAGAGCATAGTGTTAGATGGAAGCAGATGATTCGCTGTGACAATCCCTGAAAGGGTATAGCCGAAAGACAAAGAAGAAGTATAGCAGAGGCACGGCAAAAACTTCGAGAATACAGGACAGAGAGAAGTGCAGGGCCAGAATGAGTTTAATGAATGGCAGATCATCAGAGATAAATCGTGTTCATAGACAGACAATGTTCAAAACCAAAGAGTCAACAAAGTCTGTAATCCAGATTTGTTGTCAAGAAACGAGATCAGGATTCAGCAGCCAAAATCCATGCGGCCAGGAAGTCAAGAGCAAGAAACATGATGGAGGTCTGTAGAACAATGCGAGGGTCAAGATCCGAAAACTGAGGAAGGTAAGATTGCTGGTATATTGGGTATGTAAGCACACAATAATTTGGCGGGACATGTGTGTTCACAGCAGTGCCTGAGGCAGCAAAACAAAAAAAGGAATGGAGTGGAGTATGTAACGGAGGTGAAAGTAATTTCTTTGCTTTACTTTCATCCTATCACTTTCTGTGTCGTCTGCAAACTTCAGGATGATGTTGTTCTTGTGAGTCATGATGTAGTTGTGAGTGAACAGGGTTGATCAAGATGTTCTGAATAGTGCAGCTGTAGAGGTTGATGAGGACATTAGGAGACGTACTAAGAAAGTATAGCTGCTGCTGAGCCCTCTTAACCAGCAATGTTGAGTGTACAAGTGAGGTTGTCACTGATGTAGACCTCTGCCTTGTTTTTTTGCCTGTGTTTTTTATAATGCTGGCTAAGGTACTATTTCCAATCCTGACAGATTGGAGCCTGCCAGTTGGAAAGTCTAAAAGCCAGTCACAGAGTGTAGGGTGCTAATCAAATTTAGACAGTTTACTGGTGAGTTTGTGGAGGACGGCCTTGTTAAAAGCAGAACCGTAATCCACAAAGAGCATGATTCACCTGTTAGTCAGTAGGCATATTGCAAGAGGTCCACTGTGTCTGGTCCCATGCTGTTCTGAATGGTAGCCAGCACCACTCTTTCCAAACACTTTATGATAACTGGAGTAAGTGCTACTGGCCTATAGTCATTCAAACTTGAGAAGGAGGACAATGGTTGTGTCCTTGAAGCAGGTGGGAACCAGTTGGGGAACTTCCTTGTATGGTGAGCAAGACCAAGTACCGATTGCATAATTAAACTTAATATTTAAGAAATATCTCTATTGTAAATCCTTTTTGGGTTGATCTTCGATAATATAAAAATATTTTGAGATACTTAAATTTTGATTTCATGAGCTATGTCATAATTATTGAAATAAAAAAAGGCTTGAAACATTTTACATTGTGTATTTCAATAATTATGACATAGCTCATGATATATATATATATATATATATTTTTTTTTTTATGTATCTATAGTCAGATTTTTTTTTAGATGCACTAGATGGACTTCCAAAATGTCTTTGGGAGCTGATACATACAGTAGGTAGTCAACAAGATTGCCTATTACCACTGAGCTCAAAAAGACAGCAGCCAAAATAAATCACATTTCAAAGTCATTAAAGAAATAACCGCCAGATGGTTCAAAGTTGCTCAGTTGCCGCAGGTTTTTAAAGTAATTAGTGCTTAAGTCATAAAAAGTCATAATATGTCATATTAAAGAAATACTAATTAAATTAGTATTTCCACATCCGAGTACTTTATACAACAAACATGAAAAATCAGAACCGGAGCTATTGACATTTATTGTACAACAAATTCTGGTTAATTGTTGTTTTGACAGAGGATCTCTGTCACGAGCAACCGAGGGACGAACACAGCAGCCTTAGCAGTTAGCCCGTGTTGCGTGGACGGTAAACCCAAACGCGGAAGCAGCGCGAGTAGGCAGGATAACCACGCGTTTACTCTTAGAACTCTCTTACAGCAAGAGCAAGGATCTACACAAATAAACCCGCGTTCTAGCAACACACACTCAATCAAGGAAGCAACCTGAATAGGTGAGTACTCACGGAACCTTTGGTGAAGCGATAGCGAAGGCATGAATGAACTCAATGACTGAGCGATGTGAAGCGCCATCTTGTTTCCTTTTATGCTTTCTGAAAGCGCGACCGTCTTACTTCCGGGTCCTCGTGCCGGTCGCGGTGCGAGTGTGCATGACAGTACCCCCCTGTCCAGGACCGACTCCCGAC
>JAAGKR010007885.1:17499-34141 GCA_011419295.1 Clarias macrocephalus | reverse complement strand
GGCTTCAACCACCCACAAAGAAGCTTCAACCACCCATGTAGAGGCTTCACTCACTCATGTAGAAACTTAAACCAATTATTCAGAAGCTTCAGAAACTCATTTAGAGGGTTAAACCTCTCATGCAGAGGCTTCAATGACCCATACAAAGGCTTCAACCACTCATGTACAGGCATCAAGCACTCATGCAGAAGGTTCAACCACTCATGTAGAGGCTGTAACCACCCCTGGAGAGGCTTTAGCCACTCTTGCAGTGGGTTCAAACACTCCTGCAGAGGCGTCCTTTACCTAAGCGAGGTTTTCTCCTCGAGAACGTTCTTTTGGCTCACCTGGCTTCTTCCCCAAAAGCAAGAGTTTCTTCTGCCAAAAAGAGAGGCAGGGGTTTCATCTGCTCATGCACAGGTTTCACAAACAAAAAGCAGAGACTTCTATTTTTCATCTACAACGAAACTGATGCTTCTTTAGTCCAAGCAGAGGTTTCTTCAGCTCAAGCAAAATACTTGCAACCAAATAGAGACATCACTCATCGAAGAAGAGGCTTCTGTGGAAGTACTGGCTGTGTCTTTTAAAGCCGGGACTTCTTACACCTAAGCAGGTATTATATCCATCCACACAGAGGCTTCAACCACCACAGCAGTGGCTTCTACATCCAAGCAAGTGTTTCGTTGGCGCTAGTGAAGGTGGCTGCATCTGCACGCACAAGCAAATGTTTCTTCTCAAGAAATGCCTCCTCTGCTCAAATAGTGGTATCATTTATTCAAAGCGTAGTCAGAGTGTTCATCCACCCAAACATGAGATTTTACACCACCTATAAATAAAAATACGTGCTACATCAGCATTCACGCACTGATGCATATCTGACGCTGAGATAAATACCTGGTCAGTATTCCCAGAGAACGCTCAGTGCTGGACGATATGCAGTACAATGACATGTAGTGAAAAGCAGCATCACGGAAATGAACGCTTTTACAGTTAAAAGCACATTTCAAGCATCCACGTCTAAGGCTTCTAAACCATGAGGTGATTGCACAAACTCTGTACAGAAATGCTTCAAATGCTTTTGATCTATAGATGCGAACAGCCAAACATGACACATCAGGGTAGTCTTTGTGTATAAGACCGTATACTACATCAATGAAGTCTCAGAACCTCCCTGAAGTCTCTGGAGGGAAAAAAAAAATGAACGAGGAGAGCATTGTTCAAGGCAAATCTGTCAAGCTCTGTTAAAAGCTGCAGCATCAAGTTCTTAATAATAGTGAGCGTGTGGTTTAAATTCATAACTTTGAGTGCCTATAACTTAATTGCATGAACAGAGAGCTGACAGGAGTCACATAGGAACGCTTGCCGAGCTTTCTCCGGACCTGTCAGTCAGCATTAGAGCACACTCGGATGATATACATCACATTTACTACATTGGTTCCACTGGACAGGAAGAGTATGGCAGGGGCTTGCTGAGCTCTCCGCTTGGAAAATGTTTTAAATAGGTTAGAAGACTTATTACCTACAGTAAGGTTGTGATGAGAACAGTAAAGGAGATGAAGCCGGGGACAAACTGACAATGCTCTTCAGATTTGCTGCAACAACTAACTTCTATCACTGCCTTTAATCCTCTGTGAATTAATGCCATGACTATGCTTTATATTTCTATTATCAGTTACCGTCAGATAACTGATATGCAGTGTAGTCAACAGTAGTAAGCAGGAATTAATCCATAAACTTGCATCATAGCATATTTTTTTTAGCACTGCAACTTAAGAATTTCACTTGCATTTGATACATTTTATCTTGCATGAAAGATCATGGGACAATAGCTAAATGGGCTAAATAGCTAGCAAAATTTGGCTAGTACTGTACATGATTAAGCATTGTATTAAACAGGCTACATCACAAAATAGCATTAAAGTAATCAGGAACTTAGCATTATGAAAAACAAGCTTAAGTCTTGAAATAGAACTAGCATTAATGTGAGTAGGCTAATCAATGAACTAGCATTTAAAAAAAATGTGGTCTAGGACTAGTGTTATATAATTTCTGCAATTTAAGAATTTTACTCTCTCATCGTCTATACCGCTTTATCCTGTATACAGGGTCAGGGGATACCTGTAGCCAAAACCAGGAGACCTAGGGCACGAGGTGGGGTACAAAATGGACGGGGAGCCAATCCATCGCAGGGCGCACACACACACACACACACACATGCTCATTCATACATAATTTCGGCAATTTCGGAACGTCCAGTCAGCCTAATCTGGACTGTGGGAGGAAACCGGAGTACCTGAAGGAAACCCAGCAAGCACAGGAAGAACACACGGACACACACAGTCCCGGGTCAGGAATCGAACCCCGACCTTGGAAGTGCAATGCAGCTACAAATATTAATCACATTTAATATTTTTATCTTGTGATGTAACGAAAAGTCCTAAATTGCAAGCAGGCTAATCCAAGACCATGCATAAAAAAAACAAGAACTTAAACAAAATATTAATTAATTGTTGTAAAGCAAACATTAATTTACCAGCCTTTGTACCAATCCTCATCATCTGGAAAAAATTTTGTTCTTGCAACTTTAGCTAGTCAGACCTTGGTTTGGACAGAAAGGAAAACAGACTATAGTGGAACCTCGTATTGCGAGTAATGCAGTTTGCGAGTGTTCCGCAAGACGAGCAAAATTTTTAAATAAAAACGAGCAAGACTTGGTTAATGAATACCGTGTATCATGTAGCACCCTTCTTGTTGATCACAACTGAGACATTTTTTTCTCTCTCTCTCTTGAGCTGTGGAATTGTGGGTAATCGTCTCCCCTGCTCGTTCTTAGTGAGTGTAACTCACTGCTATAATCAACATCTGTGCAACATAAGTGTGGAAGTAGCATTTCATGCAGTAAATGCTATGGGTTTCCGTTAAGGTTAGGGGTTCAAGGCCCAGCACTTGCACAGCTGCCACTGTTGAGCCTTTGAGCAAGGCCAGTGACCCTATCTGCTTCAGAGGCATTGTGCTCATGAGAAACAGGTCATCAGAATGGACAGGATTGGACATTGTACATGACCATGAAGAAACCAATGTACAATTGATATGATCAATCAACGTACGATCTATACCACTTAATCCTGTATACAGGGTCGCGGGGGACCTAGAGCCTATCCCAGGAGACTTAGGGCATGTGGCAGCGTACACCCTGGACAATACATCACAGGGCACACACATATACACACTCACTCACACACTATGGACAATTTGGGAACGCCAATTAACCTAATCTGTATGTCTTTGAACTGTGGGAGGAAACCAGAGCAGCCGGAGGAAACCCACCAATCACGTTGAGAACATGCAAACTCCATGCACACAGAGGTGAGAATCGAGCCTGGCCGGGAATCAAACCCGGGTGTTGGAGATGCAAGGCGACAGTGCTAACGGCTAAGCAGCCGTGCCGCCTAGCAGTTAGAGGCTAACCTACTCATCTTTAGCCCTTAAGAAACAGACAAATCCGGGATGTCACTCTGTCTCAGCCGTTTACATTTTTGATCACAATACAAGGCTGTTTAAAGCAAATAAAAGTAAAAACAACTTTTAGACAAAAGTTTTTAGACTGATGGTTTTTTAGTCAGTGGCCTTGTGAACCCTTATCAGGATGTATTTATCAATAAAGCACTTCTGTAAGTCGTTTTTTTTATTTTTATAAGAGCGTCGATCAAATGGCATTTACGTAAATGTCAGTTATAATAAACAGTCTAGAGCTATTAACCAATTATAATTATCTAGTATAATCAATATGAGTCTTTTTTTTAAATAGAAGGATGTATGCAAAAACATACACAGTGAAAGCCTGTACGTACTGTATGTATTTTTTTTTTTTCCCCGATTTTCTCCCTACTTTAGTCGTGTCCAATTCCTCCCCGTCACTAGGGAGCTCCCACATTAAGGCTACTACTACCATTCAGCCGGGAGGGCCGAAGACTATCACGTGTTTCCTCCGAACCACGTGACGCCAGCTGACCGCATCTTCTCGAACTGTTCGCTCGCGCACCGTTGGGAGCGTCATAACACACTCGGAGGACAGCGCTATCCGCTCCCTCCGCTTGCGTGAGCTCACAGACGCCCCTGACTGGCTGTAGAGCCGTGATTAATGTGGGAGCACTAAGTACCTCTCATCCCTCCCCTCTGAGAGAGCTCGGCCAATCAGCTCTCTCTAGACCTCTAGAATCTCATAAGCAAATATAGCATAAACCCCATGCATATTTTTTGCAATTATTGTTTGAAACGAGCGATCCCACAAATTGGCCCTTGTAAAAGTCACTCAAATTCTTACACTTGCTCATTTTTTCCTGCTTCCAACACATCACCTTTAGGTAAAAAGGGTTCACTTACTGCCCAATATATCCCACCCACTTTCAGCCACCAATGTAACGAGAAAATGAAAATGCAGCTTCTGTGAAAAGGGACAAATTCTGACGGCTAGACAACAGTGTCAGAGCAACTCGAAAAAAAAAATGCCGGTCTTGTGTGATGTTTCCAGGCTGCATTGGTCATACCAAAAGTGATTGCCTTCCATGGAAGGTAAACAATGGTTCATGGGTGGCCAAGGCTCACTGATGCTAGTGTAGATCAAATTGATGAGGTTCCAATAAAAAGGTGTCAGAACACACAGTGTGTTGCTGTTTTGGTGGCAAACAGGGGACTTACTCAATATAAGGCAGGTGGTCATAATGTTACGACTAATCAGTGTCCGTGTCCAGGCAAATCCAATCTGAACTGACTAATGTTGCTTGTAATGTGAACGCTGACATGGTGAATAAAAGTGAAACACTGTACAGCAGGTCTCTTGTTTATTAATGTTACCGCTCGACTGGACGACGCAATTCTGCAAAAATGTCATGATCCTAAACACCATAACTTTTATACCTGTATATACTGTAGATGCTTGAACGTCTCCAAAGAGACACCTTGTTAATGTAAAAAAAAATGCCTTCTTCCTGTGTCACAACATATGAGCTCCGCACTCCCACACTCGCATTCTGCATCTGATATTGCAGCCGAGTAAATCGCACCTCATTTCAGACTGAAACACTTCGTCTGATGTCTCGGGTGTTTTGTCAGCCTCAGGTGAGAGGATAAGGCCTGTTAGAGAGAAAGGAAAGGAATGCTAGTCACTCATTCTCTCTCTCTCTCTCTCTCTCTCTCTCTCTCTCCTTTTCCGTTTGATGCTCTGAATAGGTGAGCTTTTTCTTGTCAGGGAAATTGTAGGGGTTTACTGAGCAGTGTCGTTGTCAGTTGTTAGTTTTACAGCAATCGCTGTCACTAAGTCTTATTGTACTACTTAGCTGGAGAGAGATGTAACGCTAGCAGAAACAAAGACAGCAGAATACAAAAAGATATAATAACAGTAATGAATGAAATATTTCGCATGTAAATGTATTGTGAAATTGTGATTATGTTATGAATGATGCTTTAATATGAACATTTTCTAAAATAAACACTGATGAAGATATCAATGCTAGCCGTTTGACATTTATGCAAATTTTTAACATGAATTTTTGATTGCCTTAAAGCGAATGATTCAATATTTAACAATATCACTGAATCTGCTATGTTGAAATAATCAACATTAATCTACACAATGTTTACAACATTAATTAACAACAATTGACATTATGTCTGAATCCGCTAGAATTACATGGGATGCCATAAATTTTCATAGCCTCTGATCGACATCTGGGTGTTCAAGTCAAACTGTGACTTTCGATTGTGAAGAATAACAGAACATACTGCTGTGAAAAAGTATTTGCCCTCGTATTACCTCATGTGTGTGTGCCAGCAGGGGGTGTAGTCCTGACTGGAGCGGAACATTTCAGAGAACTCCAGGAGGTCACGGACCAGGCGTAGATGGTGGGATGAGACGAGCTGAAGGTGATGACGTGAGAGAGGATCTGATTAGCTCTATCATGTTGAAGCTGAACTGAGTGTAGAGTGTAGAATGAGTCAGAACGGCAGTCAGATAGAGAGTTACGCTTGTCTTAAAGACAAAACAAGGATGGACCTGGTGCTGAACCCTGGGGTTCTCCTGCAGTCGGACTGTAACAGACCTTCTAGGCTACGTGGTTGGACCAGTCCTGTAGATGTGATGAAGGCATGGTTACTGTTGTCAGTGATTGAGGACGAACAGAAGAAGCAGAAGGAGGAGCTTGTGAGCTTCAGTATGGTAGGAGGAGGAGATGACGAGCTTCAGAAAAGCAGGAGCATTCAGGAGCCTGGAGAGTTTCTCAGCATGTCCGTCTGGAGGAACCCCTGAGAGTTCTACAGCAATGGGTTCTATCAGAGACCGGTCCCAGAAGAACCCCTTTAGATAAGTGAAAAAACGTCTGAGAGAGTTTACCGTTAGCTTTGAGGAGTCTCAGGTTCTCTCCTCCTCTGATGTCCAGCCATGCCTGATGTTTTGTTTGTTTGTTTGTTTATTTTTGCATATTTGTCACACTTAAATGATTTAAATAATCAAAACAACAAAAAAAATTATATCACACAAAGATAACAGGAGTAAATGGAAAATGCAGTTTTTAAATAATGATTTCATTTATTAAGGGAAAAAAGCTGCCAAAACTTGTCGCAGCTGTATATGAAAAAGTAATTGTCCCCTAAAATTAATAACTGGTTGTGTCACCCTTGGCGGCAACGACTGCAATCAAGCGTTTGCAATGACTGGCAATAAGTCTTTTACATCGCTGTGGAGGAATTTTGGCCCGCTCTTCTTTGGAGAACCGTTTTAATTCAGCCCCATTGGAGCTGATTGGTTTTGCGAGCATGAACGACTTGTTTAAGGAACGGATTCAAGTCCGGGAAAAAAAACCTCCAAAAAACTTACTTTTGCTGGACTTGCTGGTGTGGTTTGGATCATCATCTTGCTGCATAACCCAAAGCTTGAGGTCTCAAAATGATGGCCGGACTGGGTGTGGCAGGTGAAATTTAACTCAGCTTTCTCAAAATCACAGTTCATTCATGATTTATCAATGGGAGACAACGACTTTTTCACATAGGGCCGGGTATTTGTGTAATATAATTTTTTTGATGATCTGAATCATTTAAATGTGACACGTATGCAAAAAAATTAATAAATAAATAAATAATCAGGAAGGGTGCAAATACTTTTTCCCGGCACTTTGAGTGGAGTGTGTAGACTAAAATCTCCCTTTATTTCTCATCTCCTGCTAGACTTTTATAAAGCTGTTACATGTTGGATTTTCGTACATTTATTTTATCACTTATAAGCTTAAAATCGCTTTCATTATGATTAACTATGATATATATATATATATATATATATATATATAGGCTTCCACTCCTGCTTTCTTATGGAAAAAAATCATAAAAGGCTTCCATGCTGTATAAAAATTTTCAGTCTTTTTTTTTTTGTGTGACAATTTTTTCCAATTGTAGGTGAAGCATAACATCTTTAATGAGGGTTGAGCGGTGTGACAGATTTTTTTGTTTCCAGTTGAGCAAAATCAGCCTACATGCTAGGAGTACCACAGTTTCAAGCACTGTACGCTGACCCTTAGCCAGCTCCATCACCAAAAATAGCTAATATTGGGTCTGGGTCCAATGGTTTTCCCAACACCTCTGACAATAACTGAAAAACTGAAATCCAATAGTTACTGATGTTGGGGCAGTTCCAAAACCTAGTGATGCCCTAGTGATGCTGGCGCTTAACCACACCTGTCACATTGCGTATCCACTGAGGGAAACATCATAGAGAGCTTTAGTTTGGATAGGTTCTGGTCTATGTAAGATCTAATACACACTGAAACAGAATGAACCCTTTCTTGTTCTTCATCCCATTGCTTTTCTGCAATATCTATTCCATGAGTTATTATTATTATTTTTTTTTATTTTTTATTTTATTTTTTTTTTCACTTTTACTCATCTTGATTTCAAAGACATATGTAACCCCAACACAAACACATCATCACCATCATTATCATCATATACTGAGCAGGACCTGTGAAGGATAAAGTGGTGTTGACGGGACCAGCTGTGTGCAGGAGCTTGTCGCCGGTGGCTGTTAGACTCCTCACATTATAGAGAATGCCAGTCATGTCACCTCCAGCCTCACTAACAGGCGCCATTTAAGCACACACACGCACACACACATGCACCATAATTTAAATAGCCAGCATGTGTGGAACTACTGTTATCTCTGCATCCGCCCACGCAAAATGCACACAGCTATGTGTCGAGTACCCACGCCTACGCCAAGGTCATAAACACACTGATCACATACCAGCACAGAGTTCTGTACTTCCCTGCAGCAATAATTCAATCACACGCTAAAGTATAACATAACTAGCATCCATCCATCTTATTTGCTGCACACTGAGAGTTGTTTCAGCTGTACAGCAGAGGTTAGCTATTGGATTAGATATCTCGGCCCCCCCTCCCCCCCCCCCGCCCCCACCCCGCCCATTCCCTCACCCATGTGCTTCATGAAAACTATGTAAATAGAATAAATCACATACGGCTATGAATGAATCATGTGTAAATAAATGAATCGTGTTAAAAGTGTAATTTGGTGTAGGAAAATGAATCACATGAAAATAAGCAAAACGTTTACAAATTAATTAATTGTCTAAAATGAACAATTCATGTTTAAAAGAATTATGTGAAAAAAATCATGAGATTAAAAAATTGTGTCAGTGAACAAATCGCTTGAAAAATGGATCAAACAAAAATAAATTAATCGTGTATTTAAGCTACGTGAAAAAAAAAAGAATCACATGAAAATAAATGAACCATTTAAAAATAAATAAATAAATCAAATTAAATGATTTGTATTTACAAAAACAACCTGTGTACAAAAATCATGTGACTAAATGAATCATATATAAATAGACAGTTTGTGTTTAAAAAAAAATGTATCATGTGGAAATTGTAAATAGACAAATCATTTTAAACATTTATCACATAAAAAATAAATGAATTGTGTAAATCAGTGGCTTAAAAAATGAATCATGTGTAAGAATTGGATGTGTAAATAAACAAATCATTAAAAAATGTGTCACATAAAAATATGAAAATAATTAGAAAATAAATTATGTGTAAAATAATTTGTGTTTAAAAAAAATTAACTGTGCATGTTATTTGAGAATAAAGGAATCGCAACTTTGTGTTTAAAAACAAATCGTTTGTAAAAAAATATCACGAGGTTAAATATGTGTTAATAAAAAAAAACTGTGAAAAATGAATCACATGAAAATAAATTAATTCTGTCTTTGCACTGTTTGTGAAAAAAAAATATTGAAAAATATATTGAAAACAAATGGATCGTGTAAAATAAACAAATCATGTTTATAAAATGAATCATGTTCAAAAACAAATCTCATAAAACCAAAATTAAAAAGCACATGTACGTGTGAATTGTGTGAATTATATTGTTAATTAGCGAGTCAAAACATTAGGCATGTGTAATATAAAACTATAAAAATAAATGAAACGTGAAAATAAATAAATATTGGGTTAGGTTAATTGATGAATCAAGTGTAAATAAATTATAATGTAAAATACATTAATCTTTTGAAAATCATGGAGATAATAAAATTCATGTTTTCAAAAAAAAAAAACACAATGTGAAGCATTATATGAAAACTGTGTTCTTTTTTTTAATTAATGGAAATTTTTAAAGCAGCATCAGCAAGATGTAGCAGGGCGAGTTAGTCCCGACCCAGACGAGTTAGTCTGCTTGGATGAGATGCAGTCTGTGACTGGTGATAATAGACAGTAACGGCACATGGACGAATGTAACTATACTGTACGTATACAGTAACCCACTGCCACAGGTGCGCTACAATGGCACCGCAGCGTGGGTGAGAGAGAAAGCTGTTTGTGTTGTATATATATATATATATAGGTCATGCTGTTGTGCTGAATATCAGCACGGCTATGATATTTTTCGTGCCTACGACCGTATCACAGCTGTGCTGATATTCAGCACAACGGCACTCCCTCTCATGTAATATTGCTTAAAAATGATCTACGGTAGATGTAGGCATTTAATTGAAAACACCCACCAGATGAAGTTTGGATGATGAATCAAAGCTAATTCTCTATAGCATAAGATCCAGACATCCGAAGACTAGAACCTTTAATCTGGGGAAAAAAAGCAACACTTAAAAAAAAGCGATAATACTCTAGTTACGATGGTGAAATGGCTTAGTATTTGGTTTCAAAAGTAGCGTTCGCTCAGTTCAATCAGTCCTTTAATACGCACACGTATGAAATTAGGAAGTGGGGCAGCCAGTTGAGGTGGATCAGCCAGTTGAGGATCTGGGTTGATGATCAGAGGGTCAGGGGTTCGAAACCTGGACAAATACCTTCACCCGATGCCCATATAAGCGGGACCCAGTGATGTATAGGATGATCAACAAGAAAGATGTTGTATGAATAGTGAAGTTGGGAGGTGATTAGGAAGCTATTTTTAGATGTCAGTATTGTTTTCCATATTGGACAGTATAAGCTTTGATTTATCATCCAAACATCGTCTGGTTGTTGTTTTCGATTAAATACTGACATCACTGTGACATATTGCCAATTAGGAAACGCTCTCGGTGTTACATCTTGCCGGTTAGACTTTATACATCGAGTCGACATCTTCCACATGTACAGTATGTGTGCTGTTAGGGATTATGGGTTATATTATTTTTATAACGTGTACTTGCAATTAAATTTTATTCTATTTTAATGCCATGATACAATGTGAAAAGTTGAATGGTTGAAAGGTGAATACTTGTGCAAGCTGGTGTAAATGGCTTCAGAGAACAGATCCTGCTAGATGGAAAGATACTCACTCACTCACTCACTCACTCACTCACTCACTCACTCATCATCTATAGCGCTTAATCCTGTATTCAGGGTCACGGGGGGCCAATCCATAGATACTTGGTTGCACTATTTATTGATATTTATCTTTTAGACTTTAAGAGATCATCGCAAAACCCGGGCATGACTTGGTGCCTGGATACTTCATGAGCATCTTAATGAGAACAGACCAAGTCTAGTTCTAGACAAGTCTTAGTTTCAAATAACTGTAAGAAGGTATCTGAGCTTAGGGTGTGGTCGCTCAGACTGGACCCTGATGTTAATATGATGTTATGTTAAGGATGACGTCTTTCCTTCTCCCTGAGCCAAAACTGGGCGCACGAGATTCATCCTTTTTCAATTTTTTATTTTTTTTTGATTCAGGTATCTAGAGTTTATATTTGGACATGTGACCACATCATGTTTTTCAAATCTCTTGAAATCAGGACCAGGTAAGGAATGAAAATGCTTCTAATCTCTCCAGCTATCTGTTTGTGAGAATCCAATTCGCAGAAGCTGTCGCATCAGTGGAGCCCGAGCTCGTGACAGTTGCTAAGGGATCCGAGCGAAGTGCACAGGTTTGGAAATAATCTTCAGATTATTCATCTTCCACGCCTGGCGAGGTGCGAGAAAAAGCCGAGGTGCGGCGGGACATTGATCCGTGCTTCTGAGAAAACAAAAAAGGACGAGAGAGAGAGAGAGAGAGAGAGAGAGAGAGAGAGAGAGAGACTCAATTATGGAATTCTGCACATCCAAGAAAAAATGGTGCTTTCAACCATCATTGTCTTGTAGAGAAATCAGTGATGCTTAATGAGCTGTAATGTTGTCAATATGTCATTTCAAGCCTTTCAGGAGAAAAAAAAAATATATGACAGTCTGTTATTAAAGTCTGAAGGAAATAAATGTACGCACACTACACTGATCCAGGAATGGTGTCTTTCTTCAAATCTACGCGAGAATCTGTTTGCATATCCTCCAGAAACTACACAGAAATTCCAGACGGACGATTGGAGAACGGTTTTAACTTCCATATGTTTTGTCTTCATCCTGACAGGAGCTGACAAATAAGAGAAATCGGAGCGATTGCTCGAACAGCCTCGTGATGCTTCGAATCGCAGAAAACTTCCCTTGGCATCATTTGAGATCTCAAATCAAAAGGCCGTGCATGAGGAAGACGCTCGAGTGAAACCATTTCTGAGATGGAAATTATTGTCATTTATACAGGACATCGTAAAAGTATTCAAATGCACAATGGTGTGAAATGAATCTAATCGGAAAAAAAAAAAAAAAAGTCCTTGAATGCTGAAGCCTCTTCATCATGGTCTGATTTACCGAAGGTGCAATCAAACGGAGCCTATGAGCACAGAATGCTCTGGTTTAACAGCGAATAATGAAATAATAACGAATCCGTTAACAAAGGAAAAAGCCAAATTATCCCAGAGTGATTTTCATATTAATTAAATCGTCTGTGGAACGTGCATCATGAAAGAAAAACCATTTACTGTATAATCCGTGATTACTCTCAGTAGAGGTGTGAATCATAATTTTCTACAATCAATCGATTGATCGTGCCTTGTCTCAAAGAGATATAGTTCTACTAAAACATTCTTTGCAGCTGGCAACTTTTCTAACCGGACTCGGGACTAGCAGTGGTATAAAGTGATAACCTTGGAAATCTTCTGCTCCACACTCCAGTCCAGTAGGTGGCAGGATCGCCCCAACTGTCCATAAACTCAAAAGAAGAAGAAGAAGAAGAAGCGAGACTCTCTCAAAACGAGAGTATTTACAAAAAATGGAAATGCTTTGTATTTTCCATTAAAGGCTGCGGTGGATTTTAAAAGGATTCGTCAATTTTAGTTTTAAAAGGGTGAATCGAAGATTGACCCAATGATTCAATCCATTGAATCGGCCAACAAAAGATTAATTACCCTGCATAAGCGCTAATTCTCTTTCTGATGCTCAGAACGCGTTGATTAATTTTCTATAACAGCAGCTCTGACAGTTGTTCCAGCTGCAAGATTTATATCAGTGCATTTATTCCAATATTGTTATCATGTCCATTTTTTTTTAAATGAACAGGGCGATTTGTGTGGTGATATTCGAAATCATAATTTCATATAATAATAATAATAATAATAATAAAACATCTATTTAAAAAAAATTTACATACAAAAAAATAGAAATGGATACATTGGCAAATTATTTTCTATTCCTAGAATAGAAAAACTGTAAAAAGCTATTACAGTGCCCAAAATAGGGAGCAAAAAAGGACGTATCGTAGCCATGGTTTACTATATAGAGCACTCGAAATGCTAATGCGTGTCCACAGGATACATTTGGTTCCCACACTTTTGTTATTTTGTTTGTGTGCATGAGATATGTGTTTACAGGAAGCCTGTGCAATGGCTGTGTTTACATGGACCCTAATATTCCACCAAAGATAGGAATAATAACCCAATTATAAAAATGCACCTCGATGGGGAACAGTCTGACCCCATCCGGTTTTCAGGAAGGAAATTTTGCTTCCATTCATGATCAGTAAACTCTGTGAGAACAAGCAATTCTCTCCTACCTGCCTTTACTTTCATCCACTGGGTCTCCGGCGCTAATTGGCTTTCGGTTTCGCGTCGTAAAGCGTCTAACCAATCATAGACGAGACCGATTTGAGCCAGCTTGAAGCTACATTTATAAAATGTAGTAACTTTTCATTGAGAGAGAACAACTTTCTTGTTTCAACCTTCAACCGATCCCTGAAAATTGATGGATAGTTTGTCACCAGCTTGCAGAAGAAAGGCATCTGTCTGTGGGAGCTGTACACACAATCATTCACGAACACCGCTTGCATACTGTATTACAGGAACTCGTCTGGGGAGTTATCGCTACATCCCGTACAGTCCTGACCTCGAGCCAAGCTATTTGTACATGTTTGGGCCATTAAATGAGTTCCTGGGAGGCCGGGGTTTAGGACGTGGTGCAGGAAGTCTGATCATGGCTCCAGCATACCGAGAAAACTTTTATGTTGATGGTGTCCAAGCACTGGGGAAACGTACAATTATTCACACAATCAAAAGTCCCAGTTTGACTTGAACACCGCTCGTACTTTGTGTGAGCACCTTTAAGCTAGAGAGCAACTACAGTTTGAGCGATAAGGAAATTTGTGGACAATCTACATTATCATATAAACTATAAAAAATATAAAAAAGTTGTTGTTTTTTCACCAAATTTAACTGAAATTGTTGAAAAATTGCAAAAAAAATTATGTTGAGATGCTTGACAAGTTTTTTGCTTGGAGACGTTTATTCACCAGGATTAGCAGAACTGTAACATTCCTAAAACGTTTCTTTCACTTCATGAAAGTCTTCAGATGAAGGATTTGTTTATGGTTTTTTTTTTAAGTTGCTTAGCAACAAGCTAGATTGTTTCTTCAAGTGAACTGTTCATAGCTGCTATAAAGTAACCGATGAACGGGAATATGAACTTATTTGCAGACATTCTACGACATTGAATGTAAACCAGAAAATGGATTTTTCAATTAATTTAACTTCAACTTTAATTGAACTTCATTTTGGTTATTTTCTGTTACAGCCGTTCCTCAATTGCTTAGAATTTATTGCTTAGATCGACGTTTTTCTTTTTTAATTTTATATTTACTGTATCCTTGACAAAAATTCAAACAGATTTTACTTCCAGCCTGAGAAAAACAGTTTCAGTTTTTTAACAGAAGCCACATCGTGGATTTTTTAAATTTTATTTTATTTATACCCAACAATATAATAACTATTTGGCCTTCTTGGCACACCAGACCGATGTGTGCACAGCTGTTTGTAATATTTGCGTAAAATAATCGAACAGTCTCGGTCAATGTCTCGCTTCGGTGATGGAGTCACAGGGTATTAAGAAAGCAAAGGCGCGGTAGATGGTTTTGCTCTCGTCTGCCATGTTGTGTGGTTTCTCAAAGTTTTTTATATAAGAAAAAAAAATAGGCAAAGATCAGCTGGATGTGGTCCATCTGTTCCAGAACATTGCAACCCAGGAAGAGGTATGACCTTTACTTACTCTATTTCTAAGTCTATACTGAGTCATCTGAATACACTGTGCTTATTCAGAGTTATTAGTTGTGCTCCGCTGAGAACTGTCGGTAATGTAGAAATGGAGGAACCAGTTATTAAAAGCAGGTACATCTGATTAAAGTGCGGTTTACAGAATGTTCCCATTATTTAATAGAATGTTTGCTGTTTAATATTTGCACTAGTGGACATCTTGAAGCTGGAATAACTTCCTTCCTCAGGACAAGGAGTTTACAAGGTGGTATCAAAATGTTTTGAGACTGTTTTTTTTTCTAACAGGCCAGCAGATGGCAGCACAAGGCTGCACGCACAGTCACAGTGAGCACGGCCTTCATAAGTCAGTGTGCCAAAAGACGTTAGGTGCGTTCCAATCGGCCTGTAGTACCCTGCGTAGGGAGTGTAGGGAACGAGTGAACATCAGGACTTCACTTCACCGGAAAAGGAAATAAAAAATGTCCCTCAAGTCATTGCGTCTCGATCATTGGATTTATATATTGATTATCATTATTATCGATATTAAAAAAGACACAACAATTTAAATTTGAATTTAATCAAGTAATCCTTATATAGTGTTATATAGGCTAGTAATCTGTAAAAAAAAAAAAAAAAAAACATCTCCGAACAACTTGAATACATTTTTATTATTAATCAATAATTTATTTATTTTCAAGGTATATCAGTTTCAATAGCATATGTTTAATAATGGTGTCAGTTTTTGCTTCAATTAATATTCAATATTTAATGCCCCTAGTGTGAATTTTCCACAGCAGCAGCAGAGACAGGTATCCGATGTGCTTATGTTACCGTGGTAACGCAAGAAGGAAGTGACGTCTGCGCTGGTGACTCCAGCGTTCCGAATGGTTGAGTCTTGTCGAGGTACGTTTCCTTCACCGACACTCCCTACAAACGGAGCAGGGATTAGCGAGCACCCTGTGCAGTGAACAGAAATATAAATCAAGAATTAAAAAAATATATATGAGAGTGTTTCGACAACTTGCTTGACATACACGACTCCGGTTTTGCTCTGGACCCTTAAGGCTGCTGTAGTATATTTCGCTAATATTTAGTAATATGTATCTTCTCTGCTTGACTGCACAGTCTGGGGTGTTTTATTCCTCTTATATCACAACAATTTCCCAGTGAAATTTTTTTTATGAAACATTTTTCCAGTTCATTTGATTTGTTTATTTTAAACAGACCAGTATATTTTCCTCTCTCTCTCTCTCTCTCTCTCTCTCTCTCTCTCTCTCTCTCTCTCTTCTCTCGTTCTATCTGTTCCTCCTTTTTAGGTCTCATCTCATATCCGATCTTACTTTCATGTCCTTTTGCAAACATGCATATTAACATTACGTGGCATCGCCACGGTTCATCGATTCTGCGTCCTGATTGGCTGTTTGGAAGCCGGCTGGAAGCTCCTGCATCATCAGCACTCTTCAGATCATCAGCTTTCCAGATATCGAACCAACGAGCTGTACTTATTGACCTCCAGTGGCTCGTTGCTGTAATCTGCATACGAGCCACAAGCTATCACCCAGGCCTATCACACACACACACACGCACACACACACACACACACACACACACACACACAGTGAGCGTTACATCTAATCATGTGCAGGAAGATGCTTATTTATGCAGGAGCTCATTAGCTATTAGGGGAGATTAAACCTTGCTCTCCATCCTTCCCCTGCCCTCCAGTTTTCCCTTCTTCTTCCTGTCCCTCTATGTCTCCCTGTCTC
>JAAGKR010007885.1:2499-12499 GCA_011419295.1 Clarias macrocephalus | reverse complement strand
GCGAGTGTTTACTGATTGGCTGACAATGAGCCATGACTTTCTGAAGCTCCCGAGCCACCTTGTTTACTACAGGCCACGCCGAACACACCTCCACCTTTTTCGTACCTCAGTCTGGTTATTACTTTGTTTTTATTAAATTTTTTTCACGTTTTCCTGCAAACAGCTGAAAAACGAATAAAACTTTTTCACTGATCATTTTATACAGAAGTAGCGTAACTGCGTTGCAGAAGTAGTCATCGTTTCCATAGTAACATCTTTGTGCATGGCCACGTTATGTGAATAGATAAGTGAGTTAAACATTTGAATCATTTTACTGAATCAAATGACCCGAATCAATCAAATGTACTGTTTTGCACACCACTGGCTGCAACTGTATTAATCCCTTCTGAATTTTTAAGACACCAGACCACTTAGGTTTTTCCTATTTTGTAGTTACCCTTAGAAATATCTCATTAAAAACATAGATATCTATAATTAAAATGAGAATAAACATACTTTAATTTTCAGCAGAAATAAATCCAAACCTGGCCAGAGAGTTGATTTCTATTTCATTAAAGATACTTTTATTATGTTAAGAAGAACTACTTCATTTATTAAGCCCCAATGATCAAGTAGTTAAAGTTATTTATACAAGACCTTTGGAGATTTGTGTTAAAAGTTATTACTGTATTAGTGCACTTAAAAAAATGAGTTTTGCAGTAATAAAATCTATTAAACTTTTCAGCACTGAATTACATAGTGGCTGTGACTAAAGCTAGAGACAGCCAGAATAGTGTATAGGGTGTGTGTGTGGTCATGATTTTATATCCTGCAGAAGACCGACTGTCAGATTTGACCTTGCGGGGATCTTTGTCTGGAAATAGATTTAGGTGTAGCGCGGAGTTAATTAGCTGCAGGACAAATTTCCACGGATGGTTCTGACGAGGCTCGCAAGCTAAAAGTGTGTGTGTGTGTGTGTGTGTGTGTGTGTGTGTGTGTGTGTGTGTGTGTGTGTGTGTGCAGACCCAGCTTAATATTTGACCAGAATAAACAATAATTTAGCACAAAAAAACAAAAAAAATTCTAATAGTCTATAAAATAATGGGCAATTCTAGTTTTCCAAATATTATGCAAAAGATTATTTAAGTCTCTGTGTAATATCAGTGTCTTTCATTCTTTCTCTATTAGTTGCGCTTCTTCTTTGGTTTTTCTGTATATCAAGTGGCTTTTTTTTTATATATTTGTTGTTGTATAATATTTGCATCACACAGAGCCACGTTCCCACTACGTCCTCAAAAACATTGCCAGGAACGAAATGGAAACCGGTAAGGATGAAATATTGTCTCCCTGGACGAGGAGCTGCGATGCTTTTTTTTGAACATGTTCATTGTTTTGAACATTAACATTTTTTTTTGAACATGTTCAAATAAAGCCTGGTGACGAGATGGTCCAAGCAAGATGGAGGAAGAACTTCCTAAAGGCTTATTAATGATGCCGTTGACTGGTTAACAATGTAACTTACACCTCTTAGGGACTTTACTGACATACTACAAGCACGGCACAGTTGGAAAACGTTCTGACTACGTCGTCATTGGGATGTCACTGCGTTGTTGCTACGTCTCTGGAGTTTTCACAATAACCTCTTTGGGCTTGTGCTATGACACACGCCTTGTTGTAGAAAACCGAATAAAACTAATGTTATGTTCTTCTGGTGCTTACCATAGTTATGAATATGTGCCATGGTATTGCAGTTATGTTACATGGTGCGAGTTAGAGAGCCGTACCACGAGATGTAATAGTATTCATAAGAGCTCTTACATGAACATTGGAACGTGAGGTTGGCTGGAGAATCGGAGCAGCGGGGGCGGCATTGCAGTCGCTTTACCGCACCGATGTGACGAAAAGAGAGTTGTGCCAAAAGGCGAAGCTTTCATTCTACCGGCCGATCTTCGTTCCAACCCTCACCTGTGGTCATGACCGAAAGGACAAGATCGTGAATACAAGCGGCAGAAATGGGTTTTCTCAGAAGGGTAGCTGGTTTTTCTCTTAGAATGAGAAGCTCAGTTATCCGCGAGATGCTCAGTGTAGAGCCGTTACTCCTTCGCGTTGAAAAGAGTCAGTTGAGGCGGTTCGGCCATCTAGTAAGGAAGTCGCCAGGATGCCTCCCTAGGAAGGTGTTCTTGGCCAGCTGGAAGGAGACCACGGGGCAGACCAAGGACTAGATGGAGAGATTATATCTCCCCCCCCCCGTGGCCTGGGAACGTCTCGGGATTCCCCAGTCAGAGTTGGCTGATGTGGCTGGGGAAAGGGAAGTTTGGGGTTCCCTGCTAGAACTTCTACCCCTGTGACCTGATTTTGGATTAGCGATTGAAGATGGATGGATGGATGGATGGATGGATGGATGGATGGATGGATGGATGGATGGATGGAAGAGCTCTTACACAGGGCTTCTAAGGGGGTCAACAAAATACAGTAGGAGGCTGTGGGAGACCTTCCCGTTTGGAGATATCGTGGGGTACTTAATTAGAAACTAAAAAGAAAACCAAAGAAAACTGAAAACAACAAACTAACAGAGCTCCACCGCCTCCTCGAGACCTTACGGGGCTCTGGAAACTAAAAATGTAACTTTCTGTCCTCTCGGGACGAGTTCGCCCTAACCAAGGATTTATATGTGATTTATCTGTGCATTTACGCTTTAATTAAGAGCGAGTGCATACGCCATTCACACCGTGTAACTCTCTTTCTCGCTCTCTCTTCCTTGCCGACTGCTCGTGAAGACGTTGGCTGGGTCTTTTGCCTTTGTCTTGGCCCTGATACTTTACTGTTGCTACCTAACAGGTTTGGGCCTCTTAGTTCCACTAAAGGGAAGTTGGAATGCTACAAAGACATTATGAGTAAATGTGCGCTTTAAACATCGTACCAAGTCAATGCAAATGGATTGTTGTACTTTCTAAGCAAAACTATGTCGTCTACCCAAGAACAGAGTCTACACAGATTCTCTCTTCACTGGGACTTTGTTGTCATGAGCGTTTGTCAGGAACTGCCTGCTTTTACATTTGACTGACACTAAAAACAACAATCACGCACTTTTTTCCGGCACCGTGTTGCCAAACCTGTGAGATCATCGTGTTTAACTTCCCTGTTTTACAGTTACAAACAAAACTCAAATGAAATGCGGTTCATTTTTTCTCCATCTGAAAAAGCATTGAAGCGTTTGTCTTTAAAACTGTAAACTGTCATGAAGAAATTGTCAGGGGGTAACACTGGGGATGTGGCCTTCGCATAAAACTCGTAATTGTTACATCTGTGGAAGGTATTTTTTTAGTCTTTTTGTGCATTTGTTTCTTTCTCGCTCACTTGTTCTTCTACATAGGATTTGTTCTACCGAGAAATAAAACCAGATCTGATTGGCAGATTCTTTGCCAATAACATCATCACATAAGAGGAATATGAAAAGGAGATGGTCAGCAATGGTGGTGTCATTTCGAGGGAATACCCTGGTTTATGCTACAGTAGCTTCATATGTGACGTGTCACATCAAATCAGGTACCGCGTCGCATTTTGGGTGATTTAAGTTCTGCGAATTTTTAGATTCCTGGTATCAATAAGCTCGATTTTAATGCCAAGTTATTAATTACTGTATCATGTACGGTTGATGAGATGTGACCGGTGAAAAATTTGCCTTCAATGGTTGAAATGAATGAGTGGTCCCGCAATATCATGAAGTGTTTTAAAAGAGATGGCACAAGCAAAGGCGTCTCGATAAAATACATGATCCGGAGGACCAACGTGTCTACTCTAAAAAAAGGAGGTGTGGCCTTTTTGTGTCATTTCCAAACAAGGGGGCGTGGCCTCATTGTACGTCTGTGACAAAAGGGGATGGGGCCTCGTTATGTCATTCACAAATAAGAAAGCGTGGCCTCATTGTCTGTCAGTGACAGGAGGGGGTGTGGCCTCTTTGTGTCATTTCCAAAAAAGGAAGTGTGGCCTTTTTTTGTCATTTAAAAAAAAAGCAGTGTGGTCACTTTCTATCATTTCCAAAAAAAAAGAGGTGTGACCTTTTTTTTTGTCAGTGCCCGAAGGGTGTGTGGCCTCTTTGTGTAATTCCCAAAAGTGGGCGTGGCCTCTGTGTCATTTTTATAAAGTGGGGGTGGTCTCTTTGTTTATTAGTCATAGAAGGGGGTGTGGCCTACTTGTCTGCATCATTTTCAAAAAGGAGGTGTGGCCTCATTGTGTAAATTCCAAAAAAGGAGGTGTGGCCTCTTTGTTAATCATTAATAGAAAGGGTTAATTAGGAAATAATCAAGTTAAATAAAAGTCACTTATATGTCACTTATAATGCGAACCATGTGAACCATCTTGACATTTACTGTATAAGTCATGACATGATATCACTAATATAAAAACAGAGAAACAGATCCAGAGAAAATGAGGAAAAACATCGAAAAGATGGAGAGAAGAAGAGGAAAAAATCGGGTCATAAGGGTGATAAATTAAAGAGCGATAACGATAGCAGAAGTGAAATTCCAAGTGAGACGAGGGAGGAAGAAGCAAAAAGTGCCAGAGTGCCACGACAGTGAGAGAGCAGGTCGAATTTATCTGGAAGAATAATGAGAAGCGAGTGCGGCGTGTGTTGAGTGGTTAGTGCATTTCGAGGATGGAGGCTGATTATTTAGAGTTTTGTGCAACAATGAGATGAAAGTGAATCCAGCACTGGTGTTTATCTCGACCGCACACCTCCTTCCTTCTGCTCACAACGACTGCTGTTCATCTGCGTTAGGAAGAAGGACGTGAACTGGCGTTTTGTAGAAAGCAATCTGAAAAATAAACAGCACTGATCACTTCCCCCGGGGCGAAATTAGATAACTGTTAGGCTTTCGCAGACGCTCGGTGAGCCTTAATGATCAGGCGTCATCAGGATGATAAATGAGACGCTGAGACACACACACACAGCCACACATGCAGCTTATCAGGAGGGCGAGGAATCGTGGTCTAATAAAAAGGGTGTGGGATGTATAGAATGATGGAATATCAAAAAAGAAGGCGCGGCCTCTGTGTGTGTCCGTCACGAAAAACAACAAGATATGGGCACTTTGGGTCAGTTCCAATAAAGGAGGTGTGGCCTATTTTTATGTCAGTTTTTCAAAGAGGGAGGTGTGGCCTCTGTCAGTGATGAAAGGGGGTGTGGCATATTTGTTGTCATTTCCAAAAAAAGGCGGCGTGGCCTTATTGTCTTTTTCAGAAAAGGAGGTGTGGCCTCTTTGTTGTCATTTCCAAACAAGTAGGTGTGGTCTTATTGTCTGTCAGTGCCAAAAGGGGATGTGGCCTCTTCGTGTCATTTACAAGAAATGAAGTGTGGCGTCATTGTCTGTCAGTGACAGAAGGGGGTGTGGCCTCTTAGTGTAATTTCCAAAAAAAGGAGGTGTGGCCTTTTTTGTCATAAAAAAAAAGAGGTGTAGCTACTTTGTGACATTTCCCAAAAAAAGAGAGGTGTGGCCTGTTTGTTTGTCAGTGACAAAAGGAAGTGTGACGTCTTTGTCAGGTCTAAAAGTAGGTGTGGCCTTGTTGTGTCATTTCCATAAAAGGAGGTGTGGCCTCTATGTTCATTAGTCATAGAAGGGGGTGTGGCCTCTTTGTCTGCATCATTTCCAAAAAGGAGGTGTGGCCTCATTGTGTCATTTCCAAAAAAAGGACGTGTGACCTCTTTGTCTGTCATTTTCAAAAAAGGAGGTGTGGCCTCTTTGTCTGTCATTTTCAAAAAAGGAGGTGTGGCCTCTTTTTCTTCATAATAAAAAACCTGTGTAGCTTCTGCCTGTCAGTTTCAAAAAAAGGAGGTGTGGCCTATTTGTTGATTAGTGACAAAAGAGGCTGTGGCATCCAAGTCTGTGTCATTTCCAAAAAAAAGGAGGTGTGGCATCTTTGTGTCAGCTAAAAAAAGGAGGCGTGGCTTCCTTGCGTCACATAAAATAAAAAGGAGGCGTGGCTTCCTTGCGTCACATAAAATAAAAAGGAGGCGTGGCTTCCTTGCGTCACATAAAATAAAAAGGAGGCGTGGCTTCCTTGCGTCACATAAAATAAAAAGGAGGCGTGGCTTCCTTGCGTCACATAAAATAAAAAGGAGGCGTGGCCTCTGTGCATGACCTCTAATCTTTTATAACTCTACAGCGATATGTACAGTAACTGTGAGATCATTTAAAAAGTGACACACACCCATCACACACACCACGCATGATTAGCTAGCCTAGATGCTACTTAATTAACAAATAATAAAGTTCATAGATTCCAGCACAGAAAGAATGCTTTAAAGCCAAAACATGTCAGATCAAAAAAAAAGGACAAAGACAAAGCGATGTATACTTGTTGAGAAAGTTTTACAGTATATCGATGCTGCCGGGAACGAAGCGTAACAAACCCATCATCAAGTCAGTGATACGTGTCATGTCCTGGCCTGCGTTCTGTATTAATACACACAGAGGCTGATGGTTCCCTGCAGCTCGTTCTTACCCCAAACACTAAACAAAAAGAGCACAGTTTCAGCTTCCTGTGATGCTCTATTCAAATTGGATTGTAACCGAATGTGACAGACAATGTTTGCTGTCTGCGGTAAAAATAAGACAAGATGAAAAATGTCATCTTGTCCTGACGGCTGCTGTCAGAGCTGATGCGGTGTTAAGCAGAATGAAGGCAAGACTGCTGTAATAATCGTCAGACGGGAGGTTAGATAGATTGTCAGTCTCTTTATTATGGCTTCTCCAAAAAAACCTGTCAGAGATCTCATGTCATCATGAGATGTATTAAAAGAGTTGTGTTCGATAAAACTCAATGGGGCTGCTGGTATAGGAAAGTAATCAACAACAGGGTGGGTGATACAGCCAGCCCTTCCATCCATTTATTATCTATAGCGGCGCTTATCCTGTGTCGGATCACTGGGGGCCTGAAGGCTATTCCAGGGTGCAAGACAGGACGGGGGTACAATCTAAAGCACACACACTCACACACCACGGGCAATTCAGAAACGCCAATCTATGGCGGGATGTCTTTGGAATTCGGAAAACGTGGGACATGCACACTCCATGAGAAGAGATTCGAACCCCCGACCTTGGGATGTATAGGATGGTGGAAATGAGAATAAACATTACGAGTCTCAGTGTAATTCTTACTGTAGTTTCCTTGGGATTTTTCTGTAACGGCTACAAAACATGACAGCGAGTCATTTTCCTCAATGCGGGATAAAACCAAGACAGAAATACTGCATATCATCCTGGCTCTGCTTCGCTGACTTTTTTTATGATATGACATGAAGTAGCTTTTTTTCACCAAAAGGCTTTTAGTTTGCATAATAGAGACAAAGAGAGAGGGAGTGATATAAATATACCACCATCTACGCGTTCTCTTTTTAACACCACATCAGTAGCTCGTTAAAATGCTAATTAGTTAATTAGCTGCTTCTTCAGTATTGCTTTTACATTTCCCTCCTCGTTAACACACCTGGATTTTATTTATTACACTCATGGTCACTCTGTATGCGTCTTACAATCATTCCATCTTCTCTCCTCCTCTACCTCCGAGATACGCCATTGTCATGCTCAAGTCGAATAGACTTTACGGTCGTTTCAGCCTCATACAGTAGAGTGGACGGGGGGGAGGTGAGTCGATGTAGCCGGGTGTAGATTATAGAGTTCAGGCTGGACGCTGGTCAGTGGGAGGAGTGGGAGGAGTCCCCGGTGGATGGGCCATGAGGTCAGTGTCTCTTGGTGTAGACAGGGGAGAAAGATGGCAGCCACATGGACGGTGACGGTTCCAGTACAGGACAGTAATGCAACTGGTCCTGTACAAGGAGTCGGGGATGATAAAGTGCAGGCGCTGCTGGGACAAGCATCTCTTTTGTCTTAGCAATGTTAAGAGACAGATGTTGTCCTTGCACCAGACTGAGAGCAGTTTCTCTCTGGATGATGTCATGGTTGTTGCTGACGAGCTGCACTACATTACTAAAGTGTAACAGGACCACAGAATTCTCAGGGACACATGGTTACCCATTACTGTACACACCTGTTTACCTGTTTAATCTTTACTGTACACACCTGCTTATCTGCTTAATCTTTACTGTACACACCTGTTTACTGTACACCCCTGTTTACCCCTTAGTGTACACACCTGTTTACTGTACATACCCGTGTACTTGTTTACTTTTTACCATACACATCTGCTTACCTGTTTCCTCTTTACCATACATACCTGTTTACTGTACAACCCTGTTTACCTGTGTGCCCTTTGCTGTACATACCTGTGTATCTGTTTACCCTTTACTGTACATACCTGTGTATCTGTTTACCCTTTACTGTACATACCTGTGTATCTGTTTACCCTTTACTGTACATACCTGTGTATCTGTTTACCCTTTACTGTACATACCTGTGTATCTGTTTACCCTTTACTGTACATACCTGTGTATCTTGTATACTGTACATACCAGTGTATCTGTTTACCCTTTACTGTACATACCAGTGTATCTGTTTACCCTTTACTGTACATACCCATGTATCTATTTACCCTTTACTGTACACACTTGTTTACTCTTTACTGTACACACTTGTTTACTCTTTACTGTATATACCAGTGTATCTGTTTACCCTTTACTGTACATACCAGTGTATCTGTTTACCCTTTACTGTACACACTTGTTTACTCTTTACTGTACATACCAGTGTATCCGTTTACCCTTTACTGTACACACTTGTTTACTCTTTACTGTACATACCAGTGTATCTGTTTACCCTTTACTGTACACACTTGTTTACTCTTTACTGTACATACCAGTGTATCTGTTTACCCTTTACTGTACACACTTGTTTACTCTTTACTGTACATACCAGTGTATCTGTTTACCCTTTAATGTACATACCCGTGTATCTGTTTACCCTTTACTGTACACACTTGCTTACTCTTTACTGTAAATACCAGTGTATCTGTTTACCCTTTACTGTACACACTTGTTTACTCTTTACTGTACATACCAGTGTATCTGTTTACCCTTTACTGTACACACTTGTTTACTCTTTACTGTACATACCAGTGTATCTGTTTACCCTTTACTGTACATACCTGTGTATCTGTTTACCCTTTACTGTACACACTTGTTTACTCTTTACTGTACATACCAGTGTATCTGTTTACCCTTTACTGTACATACCCGTGTATCTGTTTACCCTTTACTGTACACACTTGTTTACTCTTTACTGTACATACCAGTGTATCTGTTTACCCTTTACTGTACATACCTGTGTATCTGTTTACCCTTTACTGTACATACTTGTTTACTCTTTACTGTACATACCTGTGCATCTGTTTACCTTTTACTGTACATACCTGTGTATCTGTTTACCCTTTACTGTACACACTTGTTTACCCTTTACTGTACATACCAGTGTATCTGTTTACCTTTTACTGTACACACTTGTTTACCACTGTACATACCTGTGTATCTGTTTACCTTTACTTGTTTACCCTTTATTGTACATAGCTGTGTATCTGTTTACCTTTTATTGTACATAGCGCTGTATCTGTTTACCTTTTACTGTACATACCTGTGTATCTGTTTACCTTTACTTGTTTACCCTTTATTGTACATAGCTGTGTATCTGTTTACCTTTTACTGTACATACCTGTGTATCTGTTTACCCTTTATTGTACATAGCTGTGTATCTGTTTATCTTTTACTGTACACACAGTTACTGTATGCACCTGTTTACCGTTCACTCTAGATGATCTGTGGGTGTGGCCTGAGTGTGTAGACCTGAGGAGCGTGTGCAGCTCTTACGATACTCTTCACGATACTGAACGCTGCAGCACAAACACCTGAGCGAGCGACTTGCTTGAACTCTGCTCCGTTAACACCCAGCTTTAATTGGTGGCCTCTGACATGCAAGACACTAACTAGTAATGTGTGTGTCCAGTGTGTGTCCAGTGTGTGTGTGTGTGGGGGGGGGGGGGGGGGTGTCGGGGGTGAGAATGTGGGGAGAGA
>JAAGKR010007884.1:0-34148 GCA_011419295.1 Clarias macrocephalus | reverse complement strand
ATGTCGTTCAAGGCTTCAAACCCGTCATTGTCCTTGTAGAGCAAAAAACAAAACATTATAACATAGGTTATAGTTAGTGCAAATTCATTACTTTAGTAATACTATTAGATATAAATTAAATGTTACTCACCATGAAATACTGGTTATATCAAGTTTGGTTGGCATATAAGTCTGTTACCACACGATCTTACCACTGGAACATGTCACGGCTTGTTCTGTGGGTAGGAGGAAACTTTAAAATCAAGTTATCATGCCAACTTTTTTAAGTTAAGACAACTAAAATTTTGTTTTCAACCCATTAACAATTAAATTTGAGTTTAAATTACCTGCAAAATTAAGTTGATGTAATTACCAACATTATTATTTGTTCAATTAATTAGTATTTTTAACTTGCATCAATGTATTAAATCAAGTAGCGGTAAAAGGTCCTCCGAGTTAGTGTATGAGATAATAATAGTGATGTTTTGCAAGTACCACTAATTATGCAGGATATCTAAATGAATGAATTATATACATCATAAGAGTAAAAGGTCAAACAGCCATTTTATTAATAAAAGAGTAAGCAAGAAGCCAATTCCAAGTGTTGCAGAAGGTTTCCTTGTTTTAAGATCAACAGCAAATAGAGTTTAAAATGTGTTTCCAAGCTTTATTGATGCTGTGTTGCTCCTCACAGCTGAACATTAGCAAGTGTCTAATTTCTCCTCCAATTCTTTCTTGGTGTGAAGCTGCAGATTGGTCACTTGTCCATAGGGGGCATTAAAACATCACAAGCCTGAGTAGGTGCAATGTTTTTTGCCAGTGAGGTTCATTTAAGACTGCTGTAGATGACTGAAGGATTCTCTGCTGTATCAGTGTCAGGCCTGAATAAGAGGAAAAAGTACATCGTTATCATCATCACAGACATGAGCAAGCAGTCTAGGACCTCTTATAATAAACGTGATTGAGAATGAACAGAAATTATATAATATATTCCAACCAAAGAAAACATTAAACATAAAGAAAACACATGAGATAATCAGGAGTGAATGAGATTAAACCACAGTAAATCCAATGCTGATGGTGGCCCAGAAGTCAAATCATCTTTCCCGTATATGTATATGTTTTTTTTCCCCTTGAAAATGTATGATTTTTTCCAATTATGCGCAACTACTTTTTCCCATGTGAGAACTCTCTTTCTTATCATGATGAATCATAGAGTAATAATTTTATAATTCTCACTAATTTTGCAACTGGACACAGGTCATGTTTAATCGGATGTTACTGTTTTAGGCACTAATGATAACTTTGTAGCAGTGCTGATGCTATTGGAGTGTTTGCCGAGTGTAAATGTCAGTGATATAAAGGAACAGCGTCTCATTTAGACCATTAAACACTGATGTAAACCATCAGCTCCATGGCGTCTCTGTAATATACATCCACATATGGAGTTATAAGCAAGCTAATATCACAATGCTAACCACTAGCACTTAGCACAGGGAAACTAGCTTGTTCATTAATGTATATTAATATAATAGTAGATTTGGACACATTGTTTGTGTAAAATGTCTGTCCAAATATGGATCTATAAGCAAGTTAATATCATTATGCTAAGCGCTAGTTTACTGAAAGAGCTGAGATAGCAGACTATTAACTGTTGCCTATCAGCTAATGCTAATTATCCCTGAGCTAATTCTTAGCTGCTCCTGTTATGTGTAATGTTATGTGTATGTCAGTGTTACTGTAGTGACATATAATGTACACTGCTGTATAATGTAGTGGTTTTATCAGAGCTAGAGATCTTCTGAATAGTTACTGTAGCAATGTGCTTACACAATGTATGTAACAGTCAAGAAAAGGGGCTTTTGTTCGGGTTCTATCTATTCTATTGTAAAGTCATTAAATATGTGTTTATACAACTTATACTATCAATATAAACATGTAAATCATCAGCGGTTCCGTGTTCAGTCATTTGCTATTTATTTTATTTATTAGTGTTTTTTAGATTTGTATTTAATGTATTAGAGTTTTTAGCTTTTAGCTTGCAAAATACAGGACAAAGAGACTTCTCACATGGAAAAAAAAGTATATGCACACAAATGGGAAAAATCATAAATTTTCAAGGAAAAAAAAAAAAAAATATATATATATATATATATATATATATATATATATATATATATATATAAAAGATGATTTGCCCTTCTGGGCCACCGCAGCTGCTAGTGCATGCTAAGTGAAGTGAGTGTTTAAGCTTGTACATAAGTTAGTAAGTTCACCTGTTTGAAGAGGAAGCTTGTGTCGTAGCATACTGAACATCATCTTCCTGATAATTCTTTCCCGCTTTACCACGTTGGTGCTGGACATTAGCATAAAGATCCTGCTCAGGAGCTCTCACTGTGGTACTCTCAGGTGTTCTCGAGTGTACAATACTCGCGTACTGAACTTCATCCTGATTGTCTGTGTTAGAGTGAGGTGTGTTGTGGGGTGCAGGTTCAGCATCTACATTATCCTGGAGAGTAAAACAATAACAATTATATAAAGCATTATCATGCATATAAGTTAATGAAGTATACTACTAACATTTCTACTACTACTACTACTACTACTACTACTACTACTACTAATAATAATAATAATAATAATAATAATAATAATAACTCTATTTAAGAGAATCAGCTTCCAGTTTCCAGTAAACACTGTGGCATACAGACATAGCCAACATGGACTTCTTTTCTTGAGTTCTGATTGAGCAGACCTGCTGTAGAGACCTTCTGCAGACATGTGACTACCAATTTAGTTACGACAAGGTATGGTGGGTGGAAGCACCAATACCCGACATAAGGCTGCTATGTATTTCCATTGATAATTACATTTGATTTTTATTTCAAAGCCAAAAGAATAAGAGAAAGATTACCTGATAATTATCTGATTACCCGATGCCTTGTCACATGGATAAAACTGTAATCTAGTAATTGATAGCTTCTGTTCTGCTGATTATTATTTCATATGCAGTATGTCTGTAGTGGACTTTTTCATACCAATTATCCCAAAGTGAAAAAGCATGTTAAAATGAATAAAGAAGCTAACAAGGATGTGAATCTTCAAAAGTTTATCATCAGGGTTAGGGTTAGGGTTACCCTAACCCTAGTGGTAACAGTAACATTAGCTCATACAGTGCTAATGAGATGAAGATTCCTTGGTTTACGCTCCATATAATGATGTGCAGGTAATTTTAAATAATACTGACTGACATCAATTGGAACTTTCTATTTAATAAATACTTAAATGTTTTCATGTTAAATCCCAAAGAGAATTAAATGGAATGCTACTGCACTATATTGTGCGCTATAGAGTGTATATATACTTTTTTGCATGCATGAAGTAGTGCCCTTGATCAGGAGTTAGAGAGGGTTTTAGTTTAGTTAGATTTGTGGCTCCTGTTAGCCGTGAACAGAACAGCACGGATGGTTCAGAGGAGATTCAGTACAATTTAAAAGCCATTACTAAGGAGACAAAGTATTGTTAAGACGACAATGTTATCAGATGCATTTTCTTGCTTCTGTGACAGGGGGTCTTGGCACTAGCATTTGCCATCACCCTGGCAGATAGACAGCAAAAGGCAAAAGGTCAATTAAAAAAAAAAACCTGTAGTAATATTTAAGCCTCCAATTGCTATCTTTATTAATCTGATTATGTTTGATATTCAGATTTTGACTCTGCTGTTAACACTAGTTTGCACGTTTATCTCAGTAGTTCTTATATCTTATACCTTATATCTGTGTTTTTTTGGACTTTGTGCTTAAATGCAGAATTCCTATTGTTTTCATTAAATTCATTCACTACTGCAACTGCATCCATCTTCATCCCATGTTTGTCCAAGTTTCTTTCAAATAAATATTTTTTTACTAAACATAAATTATGAAGTAAGACAAAAATAACCACACTTCAATTGCATCGTTACATTTATTATGATGCTGGCTGTCTGCATTAGAGTAAATTGATTTGTACATTTTTATCATTGGTATGCGTATAAAGACAAATGATTACGGACTCACGTGTTTAACAGCGCTGTCTTCTGACCAGCAGTACATCTTTTTTCTTCTGTATTAAACAGAATTGTATTACTTTAAATGAATATAGCAACCTGTTAATAATCACACAATACAGTATGAGCTGAAATGCTGCATGCAGGGACTTTTAGAAAAACAATAAATGATCAACATTTTTACACACCTATAACATTGTAAAATACAAATGGAGTTCAAGTCAAAGTAAGACTTTTGATTGTGCAAAATAACAGGACACAGTTCTGGGAGTTTTTGTGTTCGTAAATGTCAATTGCTTTTATGCCTTCATTCAGCAAAAATTTCATCACAATTCCCAGTTTCTCTTACACGCTTCTCATAATAATAGTGCAGTACAGGGTAGAGTATTTGTTTGATTCTATACCTGCATATACAAAACTTATGATAGGTACAAAAATAGCTTATTTCACTTTCTACAATAAAAATGATGTGGTCTATACAATTAAACATTATTATTATTATTATTATTATTATTATTATTATTATTATTATTATTACTTTGCATATATTTTAAGTTATGATGTACATAATCAGAAAATGATGTGATGCTTACCCTGTATATTTTTATATAACACATTTCATTTCTAAATTTTGCAGCTTACCTCAGAAGCACAATGATGAGTACAAGCACTAAACTGGATAGACATGCAATTATTCCTGCAATCACGGCCTGTTGCGCACCATCTGTACACCAAAAAGATGTCAGTCTCACATTCATTCAAAACATATAATCAATGAGATGTCAAGTTTCTCCCTTACTATCTATGTTCAGATGTACTCCGATTGAGTACTGATGTCCCACTTCGTTACTGCACTTGCACTTGTACTTTCCACTGTCGTTAGAGCTGATCTTGGAGATGGTGTATGTATTTATTTTTCCTACTAACATCGTCCCCTTAAACCAGGTGTAGTTCTCCACAGGTGGGTTAGCATCACCGCTGCAGGTCAGAGTCACTGAACTCCCCATTACTAGTTTACCAGAAGGACTGATGGACACCGAGACGTTCTTTGGAGGATCTACAGTTTGACAATTAACACACAAAAAATCCAAGGTTTGAGTATTATACTGGTGTTTTCTTCTACTTTAGACACTTTTTAAAATTATATTCATGAGAGAATAATCCATACTGTAGCCTAACAGTTTAATATGTTTGATGTGAGGTCTTTCTCTGTCATCTTGTTGGGTCTTGGTCATGCACTTTTTAGACGGTCCCTTAGTGACTCCATGCCTATAAATTGGCTGTAAGCAGCGTTTCTGAAAGATTTAGCTCCAGCAGGCTGTAACAGGAGAAGATCTAAAATATATATTTATTTGTAGTAGGTTCTCTGTCCACTCCAGATTAAGAAAATATGTGATTTGTCATTTTTGTGTGTTTATTTCTCAAAATATTGAAGGAATAATCTTGAATGTGTGGCGAATGTCCAATATAACCCCCAATATAAATTTCTTCATCCGTAGTCTGATACTGAGTGCGGCTTGCGCCACCACTTTGGGCCGTACACGCACTCACCAATGTGTTGACCATCTCTCCACTTCTCAGAATTGCAGCAACCAAGTTTCTCGCCGACTCAAGCTGCACTACTTTAAGGTTTGCCCTCGTTTAGAGATCCATATAGTTTGATAGATGGTTAGAAGAGATCTGGTGCAATGAATATGTTTTAACTACATCAAATGTGACATCTTCTCTTATACATCATTATACTAAAATAGTGTAAATGTATGTAATGATGTTATAATGTATGTTATGTATATAATGTGTAATAATGTTATCATGCATGCAGTCATAGTTTTACAGAGACATTGTGTTTAATAGGACCGTTACCTGGAAGCTGACTTTATTAAAACACCAATTTAACTTGCCTGATTACCATCTACCATGTTCAACCTCTTGTGTACAACAACAACCACTACCTGAAACTTTAGCAACAAACCTTCTCCCTCTGGACTGGTGCACTACCTGGTGCAATGATGTGAATGCAGCACTGAAACCTGTTGGATGTATGTACTTTAATACTACAGTATGAAATCAAGATATTTAAATAAAGTAAAATATCTAACCAGATTTCAGGGTTAACCAATGAATGATATTTGTTTGGGCTTTTATTTTATACACTATCAAGAACAAGAATCAGAATGCACCTCATTCTCATTGCCCCAATTGCTTGGTGGGTTTCCTCGGGTTCTCCAGTTTCCTACCACAGTCCAAAGACATGTAGGTTAGGCTAATTGGTGTCCCCAAATTGCCCGTAGTGTGTGAATGAGTGAGTGTGTGTGTCTGTGCCCTGCGATGGATTGGCACCCTGTCCAGGATGTACCCTGCCATGTGCCCTAAGTCTCCTGGGATAGGCTGCAGGCCCCCGGTGACCCTGAATACAGGATTAAGTGGTATAGATGATGAGTGAGTGAGTGATTTTGCTTACGTTTTGTATCGTGTTTTTATGACGCTGAGAAAGGCCGATAAAAGTTTTGCACTAAACACAGTTTGTCTCTGAGCTTCTTCTTTTTCCGGCTATCTGGCGCAAAGCGTCACAGAGGTTGTCATATTAAATAATTGTGTAATATCCTGATTTTGGTTCCTAGTTTTGTGTTTATTTGTTACTTAATAAAGTTTTAACATCTGCACTTAGGCCATGTCTACAAGCCAGATCATTACACAAAAACTATAATGGCACTTTTCTCATCTTCCTCTCTTTCTGTTTATAATGACAAAGAGAAAATTCTAGGAGTAATTTTTTAACTGTAAAATCTAAGTTATCTAAATCTAACTTATCTAATGAAACAATCATGATCCTTTTGAGTTGTATGATAGATAGATAGATAACACAACACTTTTACGTTATCACTGGCCTGTGTGCTGTATAGCATCTACTAGCGCTATAAAATCGTGCTTTTCAGACCACCTTTACTGAAAAGACCAAGAGGATGAATGCTTTTTTTTTTAAACCTCTATACTAAAGGAGATGATTTTAGATAATGCTTGGCGATTAAATTAAGTGATCATGCAAGCTCAAGATATGAAGATGAGCTACGGTAAGGTTTAGAATAACCTTAGAGCTGTTCAGGGTTAAGAATGAGACAGGTTCTGAAGGACCCTGATAACCTGACACCATTTTAATAGATATTCAACCACTGAGCTTCCACAGTTCTTAAGGCTCAATATTCACCATGAACTCATTCACCATCCACTTACATGCCAATGTAAAAAGGTCTGACTGTGATTTACATACAAACACCAAACATGCTTAATATCCACTGCAAAGTAAACTGTAGTGTATTAACATGTACTCACACATCACAGTGAGGTTTCCAGCAGGAGAACGATGTTCTTCATAACCTCTCACAGCACAGCTATAACTGGCCGCGTCGTCTGCTCTAGTAGGCTGCAGAATCAGAGTGTAGTTAATGCTGTTATTGATACGGAGGCCGTTTCTGTACCAGATGAACGCTGGGGTGTGTGAGAGACTGCAGGTGGTGTTACACACTAAAACTGTTTGGTTTCCCTCCACCACCTTTTCAGGAATCTCTACTTTGAGCTCTGGGAAAACAGGAGAATCAGAGGGAGTTGTCAAAATTTATATATTTAATACAAATCAATAATTATTCTGCTTGTTATACTAGTAGAAAAAGATTGAGAAATAGAAATTGTCTAATGAAAATCTAATTTTGTGGATACATTTATATTTAGTGCACTTGAATGTATGAATGTATGCATCAGTAACATGTAATAATTAACACTGCGTTATGTAAGTGATTATTTACAGTAAACAGAAATGCTGTTATTGATTAATAATCATTAATTTACATAAATCATTGTGATCAACGTTACCTGTGACATTGAGTCTCACTCCTGGATAAAAGAGGTATTTATCTTGCTGCTTACTTTTCTGTCCTAGGACTCTAATGCAGTATTGATGTTCATCTGTTTTCTTCACGTCGCTCAGTCTGAGGGTGAAGAGTTTCTGTTCATCTCCTAAATACTCCACTCTGCCTGTGTAACCTGATTCATTACGCAGATCAATCGACTCTTTACCCTGAACTGGGTCTATTAACCAAAATGCTTTAATCACTCTAACACCAGTTGGGTATCTGTACGAGACGTTCATAAACACTGTAGATCCTTTTAAAGCACAGAGATGTTCCGGGCTGTATGTCCCACTCCATTTATTCCCAAGAGCTCCTGAAACATCACACATGAAAGAGGTTATTAGAGGTCATTATCCTGAGCCGCATAAAACACTGAGTTAACTTACGGCTTCACTTCTCTCCTCTATGGAACTATTCAGGTATGTAAGAAATAAAGAACTGTTTGTGATTCTGTTATAGTAATGCAATGAATAAGGTGGTGGTGAGTTAGATTTAATGTTGTGAACTGTAAATAAATCAAGTAGATAGATAGATAGATAGATATGACTTACCAATAATCATCAGCTGAGAGAAGAGCAGCAACATGATGATGAGTATCTTCCTCAAAGAACACTGTAATAAACAAAGTGCGCTGCTGAGTATTTTACAGATGCCCCTTCTCAGGATGCCATCAATTCACATTCATTATCCCCTCAGATCCAGAGAACATCTGAGCTATTAGGTAAAGTAAATGTGTGAGAATCATGTGAGCCTTTCTGAAGCCTGAACATGTACAGTAGGAGGTCTCATTTCAACCCCAAGTCACAGAAGCCGCATAAAAGTTTCATTTCCTCTTTTTGGATGATTAACTATTTTAGAAGTGTTAAAGGCTGTACAAGCTGCTCATGTTAGTGTTGCTGTTTTAGAAAAAAAAAAAAATCTGCCTCACTCCTAAACAAATGAATGATTAATAATGAGACTGTATGAATAAATAATGTATGTGTAATGTGTTGTACACGGTGCTGAACACTTCCGAGATGCAGTTTCTCCTTTTTTTCTCTGCTCGTGACTTACAATTTGCACAACTTGCCTAAGCAACCTTCTGAAATTAATTTGGAGATAAAATACACAAATGTCACTGAAAAACTTCACATATAAATACAATTCCTTGAAGATGCTGTAACATGCTGTTGTACCCAATTAATATATTTTTATAATGTGCCTCCCACTGACACAGAAACAGAATGAAAAATACAGTATATTAACTATGGTATATTTTTTTATGTGATGTATAAGATACAATTGAATCTGCTCTTTTCAGTCCGTCTTTTCTATCCTTGAATTTTTATCTACTGTACATGCAAGTACATGTTCTTGCATCCAGATTACTAGTACACACTTTGTTCTCCAATAAAGGCTCTATACAGCACAAACCTGGAAGATGTAAATCCACTCACAAGTCATTATAATAATCTGAATTACTCGTGCAGGACATTTACTTGAATTTGCTTAGTTCTATTAAAGTGTTCTTTATCTTTGTGAATACTGATGGCAGTTTCGATTTGTCTCTAATGACTTTCCTGTGTGAGAGTAACGAGTAGCAGGTTAGTGTTGCTTAATACGGTTTCTCTACCGCGGTGTGTGCAAGTTTCCGCTGGTTTAATTTAGGATTTTCAGCATTGCAGAACTGTGGCATTTCCCATCTCTCCACTGCTGACACTAAATTTCTTTTTAGTTCTCACAGCTGAAAATGCAAATCAAGGAAAACAAAGCACAGAATGGACTTCAGAGAATTAAAATATTATTTGGTTCTTTAATTTATCTGTCTCAGGTCTGTGTGTGTGCAGTTCGCATGTTCTCCATGGTGTATTTCCTCTGGGTTCTCTGCTTACCTCCCTCAGTCCAAAGGCATGAACAGAAGGCTAATTATTATTATTTTTTTATTATTTCTTCTCTTGTCAAGGGATTTTTTTTTTTGGCATGACTTGGCTTTTTTTATGGGCCGGATGCCCTTTCTGATACAACTTTTCCATTTCTATTGTTATTATTTTTTTAACTAAGCTTGGGACTGGTGCTGCATGCAGTGGCTGGGTAGTATGGTGTATGACCACCCCCAACACTGGGTCTCAAACCCACATCCTCAGATCAGCAACCTACTGTAGATCCTTAGGTGCCTGCGCCACCACTCCCCCTGTAGAGTAGAGTAATTGGTGTTTCCAAATTGCAATTGGTGTGTGTGTGTGTGTGTGTTGTGTGCCATGCAAAGGATTGGCACCCTATCCAGGGTGTACCATGCCGTATGCCCCAAGTCCTATGGGATAGGCTCCGGAATTCCTGTAATATTGGACAGGATAAGTCCTATAGAAAATGACTGAGAATGTCAAAAATTTAATTTGAAAATGTCTGACAATATCTTTTCCACACTTGTTCACATACTACAGGCAATTTGGGAACAGCAGATAGGTCAATCTTTTAGACTATGGGAGAAAACCTGGAGGACATGGATGAAACCAACCAAGAACAGGGAGAACATGCAAACTCCACGGGCACAGAGCTGAGGCTGGTATAAAACCTGGACCCTGGAGGTGCAAAGCCACTATGCTGCTTTCCACAAATTAGTTCTGGTGCAGTGAGATACAGTTACCCATCAACAAGCCACTGCATTTTACAAGAAGGTGTTTTAATTAAAATTATTGTAACAATTATTTATGTTGCAGTTGTTCCAGATGATGCACGATCCAGGACATTTAAAATGAGTCTTGAATACTTCTGTTCTGGACATTAAGTTTAATTTAATCCTGTTTTCATTTTTTTTTTTTAACAGACAACTAAACAGTCCTAAGCTGCTGGCAGTAGATTAAATGTACTTTACACAATGCCACAAAATGATTCAAGCACCTTGAAATGACAGTAAGCTGCTCAGAGTCTAAAAGAACAAAGTCACGAAAGCATTGGAAATGTTTATTAAAGCACTAACATTTATTTACATCAGTCATCATCGCCACAAACATTTTCTGATTCCTTTACTACATTATTCTCATTAATAGTACTGAAAACAATATCAAAAGTTTAAAAAAGTTAAATTACTAAGTTAAATGTAAAATTTATATAAGTACTTTTTTTCCCCCAAAACAAAGTTCTTTCTATGGTGAAATACAAATCAAAGCCACAAGTAACTGTCTTTCTCAAGAAACCCTCACTGTAAGTGTCTGATACACATCATCAGATGTGCGGCCTGTGGGGTCGAGAGCTGCGTACGTGTCGTCTTTAGCACTCGGCCCAGCGTTCTGCAGAGAGGAGGGGTGGAGAACATGAGAAGGTTCTGCTGAAGATCTTTACTGTAAGAGTTTATTATGAACAAAACACACACCTGATGGACATTTCTGTAATAACTCACCTGATAGTCACCTTCATCTGCCTTTTTCTTCTGTCTCTTCCATCTGCTCACACAAAGTCAAATATTTATTAATCGTAAGCAGCTTCAGATTAATTAGTGATGAATTTATCAACACAAATATTCTCACCTCAGCCAGAAGAGGGTAGAGAGAAGAGCTGCAAGACCAAAAAGTCCAACTCCAACAGACACATACAGAATCACAGAAACACCTGATATCACACACACACACACACACACACACACACACACACACACACACACACACACACACACACACACACACACACACACACACACACACATTAACTATAATACATGCATGATGTAATGGTGTACAAAAAAAAAATAGATATAAACACAAATATATAATGTATGTACTTGGCAGTGATGAGATCATTCGCTTTTACACTTACACAGAACATCCATCTCACACACACACTCCTTTAAAACACATAAAGTTTCTCCCTTACCACCTATGTCCAGGCGTACCCCGGTTGAGTACTGATGCCCCACTTCATTACTGCACTTGCACTTGTACACTCCTCTGTCCTCAAAGCTCATCTTGGAGATGGTGAAGGTTTTTTCATTTCCTATTAATGACGTCTCCTTAAACCAGGTGTAGTTCTCCACAGGTGGGTTAGCATCACTGCTGCAGGTCAGAGTCACTGAACTGCCCTCCACTATCTCACCAGAGGGACTGATGGACACTGAGATGTTCTTTGGAGGATCTAGAGATTGAACAGACTGTTCAATGATTGTTTTGGCTACACCAGTAGAATCTATATTATTATACATTGTCTGTACTCGACGTATATAATGGTGTATTTTTAAGATTTATTTTCACACTTTGATCATGAGACACTTTTCAGTTAACTTGTGTGAAATCAGGAATCTTTTGCACTAAACAGCTTTTATGGATCTGTATGATGGAGGATTCATTTCAGCAAGGCTTGTCAATAAACACACACTCAGCATCTCCAGTTCTTCAAACAGGTATAAGCATTGCAGTAGATATCATCAGTTATCAGGTGTCCCCACATTAATACTCAAAACATTATATAATCAATGCTCAAGTTCTCATGTTTATATTACACAGTAGTGTATTAACATGTACTCACACATCACAGTGAGGTTTCCAGCAGGAGAACGATGTTCTTCATAACCTCTCACAGCACAGCTATAACTGGCCGCGTCGTCTGCTCTAGTAGGCTGCAGAATCAGAGTGTAGTTAATGCTGTTATTGATACGGAGGCCGTTTCTGTACCAGATGAACGCTGGGGTGTGTGAGAGACTGCAGGTGGTGTTACACACTAAAACTGTTTGGTTTCCCTCCACCACCTTTTCAGGAATCTCTACTTTGAGCTCTGGGAAAACAGGAGAATCAGAGGGAGTTGTCAAAATTTATATCTTTAATACAAATCAATAATTATTCTGCTTGTTATACTAGTAAAAAATATTGTATAAATAGGAATAGCCCAATGACAAAATGTGCAGGAAAAAAAGAAAGTTATTAGATACATTTAGATTTAGTGCACTTTAAAGAATCACTTTATGCATCAGTAACACACAATACTTAACACTGAATTATTTATGTGATGTACAGTAAACAAATGCGGTTATTGATTAATTATTATTAATTGCCATAAAGCATTATGATCTACGTTACCTGTGACATTGAGTCTCACTCCTGGATAAAAGAGGTATTTATCTTGCTGCTTACTTTTCTGTCCTAGGACTCTAATGCAGTATAGATGTTCATCTGTTTTTTTCACGTCACTCAGTCTGAGGGTGAAGTGTTTCTGTTCATCTCCTAAATACTCCACTCTGTCTGAGTAACCTGATTCATTACGCAGATCAATCGACTCTTTACTCTGAACTGGGTCTATTAACCAAAATGCTTTAATCACTCTAACACCAGTTGGGTATCTGTACGAGCCGTTCATAAACACTGTAGATCCTTTTAAAGCACAGAGATGTTCCGGGCTGTATGTCCCACTCCATTTATTCCCAACAGCTCCTGAAACATCACACATGAAAGGGGTTATTAGAGGTCATTATCCTGAGCCGCATAAAACACTGAGTTAACTTACGGCTTCACTTCTCTCCTCTCCAATTAAAACCTTAACCCCTTATGTTGTGTTCTGGTCAAATCTTACCATTTTTCATGTTTCCACTCTAAAAAAGTCCAGTAAATGTTATCTATTTCTCATGAGGTTCAATGACTTTGTTCACACATGGCATGAAATAAATTAGAAATGTTTTCATGAAAATTTCTTATGCTCTGACACCGATGAGGAAGAAGAAACCAAACCTAACCCTAACCCGATATGCCACATCCTGAGAGGATGACATCAAGTCCTGTTTTCAACTTTTCCTCACAGACTCCATTGTAACCATTTTCATGAACATGACAAACCTGAAAAGGAGACTTTGAAGCCTATGTCGGTGTGTTGTTATTGTGTGTGGTGTCTACAGATCCTGCAGATACAATCTCTTTGCAGACCTTCTACATCCTGTCACGTGTGATTCACTTTGATGACCGCCGCACAAGAGCAACGAAGTCAACGAGACAAGCTGGGAAGTTTGGCAGAAGTGGGTGGAGCACATGGCAATAATTTACAAACCAGGTCCTGACATCACTGTTGATGAGCATCTCATCAGTTTTAGGGGATGGTGCCCAATTAAGCAGTATATGCCAAACAAACCATCTACGTATATAGTATGAAGATATGTGCAGAATGTGATGCATTGTTCCTGGAACAAGCAAGTGTACACAGGCAAACCGGCTGATGATGAGAACAACAATGGAAGTGGAAGGGTCCTAGAGATGACAGCAAGGCTACTTTAAAATTGTAAATATGTTCATACAGTGTATGAGGCAAGCATTAATTATATTAGTATAAGTTTCATCTTACTATTTGTTAGTGTCAAAATGCTATCTATATAATGCTTTTCCCCTAAAATAACGAATGGTATGAGCTCAGGTAAATGAGGCCTGCAGGACATACACAGCAAATACAAGTTTAAAACTTCACAAGAGCTGAAGTTGATAAACATATCTAATACAACATTATATGATAATATATGTATTATTGTGGATTTATAATGAAATAAGATGCTCTGGTCAAAAGTGACCATGAAAATTATAAGTGTGAACCAAAAACAAACCCAACATGAGGGTTAAAGAGCGGAGGGATGTTGGCGGTGAGGTAATTCCAAGGCTCCAAATGTGTTTTTGCATCAAAGAAAGTTTAATCAATCAGTCTATTTATTTATTTATTTATTTATTATTTATTTATTTATTGTTTAGACATAAAGTTCTGTCTGACCTTTTGTGACTTCATGGACCATAGCATGCCAGGCTTTCCTAGATGCTGTCCACGGGGTTTTCCTTCTCCAGAGGACCATCTATGGAGGTTTAACATCAAGTGACCGAAAAACATGAATGTGGCAGAATGTGGAAATGCCAATCAACCTAATTTGCATGTTTTTGGGCTGTGGAAGACAGACCTGATGCAAGAATCAAACCCAGCACCTGGTGGTGCAAGGCGAAAGTGCTAACCACTAAGCCACTGTGCCACCATTTATTTTATTAAGTATGGGAAAATGTATATGTCAGAGCGAAGTTATTAAAATTAAGTAATGTTTTCTTCAGCAGAGATGTCGTATGAGAGATGTTAAAATCACAGTAGAACCCTGAACACATTTCTGAAACATTATCAGCACTTAATATACTATTAAATATATTATTGGAAAAAAAATGCTAATTTGACTTACTGTGAATAAACTGAGAAAAGAGCATCAGCTGAAATGTGATGATGAGTGACATCCTCCAAGAATAACCATAAAAATGTAATTTAAATATAATAATAACACAAATGAGTTCTAACAACCAAATGACCTCTTCTAATTACTTTTCATGAGAGGATGTGAATTTCTCAAAATAATGCAAGCATGAACACATTTCTGAAACATAAGTATGTTGTAGGAGGTCTCAGTATCTGCATAAAGGTTCCTCTTCCCCTTTGGGGAGGTTGTACTGTACTTCAGCACATTAGTATTACTGCATTTGTATTGCAACACATCTGACTCACCTCTACATAAACTAAAGATTAATAATGAGCTTGATTAAAAATAATTTATCGTGTAAATATATGTTGGTCTCTATATGTTGGTGCTTCTGAGATGCAATTTTCTTTCTCTTTATTTTTTCTTCTTTTATGTCAGTGAAGACTTGAGCAACTTGATTAAGCAACTGCACGTGAAGCAAGTTATTTTAGGGACACGCTCATACACAAGTGCTGTGTAAAGGCAACAATAATTTTACAGTTCAGCTGCCAAAATTAAATCTAAGACTTCCGGAGTATCTTCCGTACCCAGCAGGAAATGGTGGAGCAGAGCATAATGAGTTAGTCTGTTAGCCCGAGGAGACACCAGCTACTTCAATTGGCATTCTGGCTTCCATCTTTTTTTTTTTTCCTTTTTCTTTATAGATAAGGCAGCATGGTAGCTTAGTGGTTAGCACTATACTGTATATCCTTGTATCTTCAAGTTCTGGGTTCGATTCCTACTTTTGGAAGTTTTCATGTTCTCCCTGTAGTTGGTGGGTTTCCTTTGGGTATTCAGTTTTCCTCTCACAGTCCAAGACATGCAGATTAGGCTAACTGGCGGTCCCAAATTTTCTCATAGTGTGTGAATGAGTGTGTGTGCATATGTGTGTTTCTGTGTGTGTACCCTGTGATCGATTGGCACACCTTCCAGGGTGTACCCCACCTTGTGCCCTCCAGGCATAGGCTCCAGGTTGGTGTAACTGTTCTTAGTTTAAAGTGAGTATTTGTAAGGACACAGACACAAACCTACCTTAATGTGCGCAATTATTGAAGAAATTAAGCCATTAAAGTGTCCTTTAATGTGGCTTAGTAGCTCTTTGCTCCCCCTAGTGGGGTCCTTGTGTAACTATACTTATCACTCCCTTTGTTAGGATGGTTAACTTATGCTTATGCTAAGGGTTATATTCTATATATTATAGGAACATATCCAATTTCATTAGACTTGATTGAAAATACTACTAATACTACTAATAATAATATGCCTAGTAGAGGTCATCTGTGCTGTTGGCATCCCTGCCCTTGACCTTCTCCAGCAAGTATGTACAGTATTATTATTTATTTATTTTTATCAAGATATAAAAATGATATTCATCACCCTTTTGAGACTATCTGTATTTAAAATAAATAAATAACTAACTAAATAAATACCATGTCATTTTTAATTGTTGCTGTTGGTTTCCATATTGGACAGTAGATGGCAGGTTTGAAAATGAATCCTGTGCCAAAACCAGCTCACATGCCTGATGTGTTAGAGGAGCAAATTCACTAAGCTGATGTCAGTGTCAAATCTCCGTCTGTCTCGGGTATGATGGGGGACTTGATTTCTCAAACACAAACCTGCATATAAAAACCTGTGCAAAACCAGTGTGATGGAATTTAACTCAAAGTGACTGAAACAAAACCACAAGCCACAGCTAGTGTAGGCAGAACGAGCATGTTAAGGATGTTTGAATAAAGGATTTAAATAGAATTATTGCTTTTCTGTTGTTTTGAAGACGCATTCTATTTTTATTTGCCAAATACAACCTCATTTATTCAAAGTAATTTTATCCTTTTTAAACAACTTAATGCTAATGATTGCTCAGTGTCAGGGATTAATGTTTCTCCAACATTGTGACAATCGAAATGCACTGACTATAACCCTGTTAACCACAGTAACCATCACCACATCCTACACTCTCCAATAACCCAACCCCAACCCACCCCCCCCCCCCCCTCCCACACACACACCCACACACGCAGAGAAATACACGACTATGAAAAGCACTCAGGGGAAGGATTAAATCACTTTGACTTGCTCTTACACACAGTTAAGGAACTTCAAGTTTCATTCCTGATCTTGGAGATGAAGAAAAGTTTTAGCACCGCTTTCATCCTGCTATCTGGTAAGATCTTTAAGGCTTCTTTGCAAATCTTGCTTAACCAATTAATTTGTTGATTTCCAGCGTTGTAGTGCCATAGTAGGTATTAATGGTTAAGGGCAAAGGACCTAGTAAAAATGTGCACATGATAAACAGCTGTAATAAAAGTTTTGAACATATTTTGTTATCTGTAGCGTCAGTCCTGGGTGTCGTGCTGAATGTTGCTGTTAATGAAGAAAGCAATGAAGGCAGTGCTGCGGTCATCCCGTGTCCTTACAACGCAACATACACAAATTATCCCAAATATTTCTGTAAGGGACCCAAGAAGGAATGTAAGACTCTTATGAAAAAAGATGGTCAGGACAGTTGGGTGAATAAAGGACGACTGTCTATCAATGACGACACTGAGAAAAACAAGTTTGTGGTGACCATCAGCAACCTGAGCCTAGAGGATGCGGGAGAATATGGCTGTGGAGTCAATGCGTCAGGACCGGACCTGTTTATTGTAGTCAAACTGACTGTGATCAAGGGTAAGGCTTAAGGTTCTGTATCTTTAAATTAGTTTTTAATTGAATACATTTTAGATTTTTATGATTGTGTGAATCCATTGATCGTTCTGTATGTTTTAGCTCAAAAACAACCATCGTCTACACTTCTGAACTCGGACTCCATTTTGACTCGTACAGGTAAGAAGTCAAAGCAATAAACCCAAGCAGATTATTTATTTATGTATTTATGTATTTATGTATTTATTATTATTATTATTATTATTATTATTATTATTATTATTATTAGTCATTTTGGCACTTTTTTAAGGTCAGGGCCTGGAACATTCAGAAAGTTGACAAGTTATCATCACGACATAACATCCATCATAGTAGCTAATCATTGGAAGTAAAGTTTGCAAATTTAAATTTCATCAAAGTAAGATGTTATTAGAAGCTGCTCATGTGCTGCACCTTTCTTTCTCCATGTGGAAAGTCAAAGCAGATTTAATGAGTATAGAAAGCGTCATGAGTTTGTGCTGCTTGCGGTTTGAGACGCTGCTGCACATGCAAGCTCAAGTATAAAGGTGTAGCTGCTGTGGTTAAAAAAAGAAAAATGGAAATACATCTAAATCTTCAGCTCATAGCACTGATAAGGTGCTGAGCTACAACATGTGTGTGTGTGTGTGTGTGTGTGTGTGTGTGTGTGTGTGTGTGTGTGTGTGTGTGTGTGTGTGTGTGTGTGTGTGTGTGCGCATGTGTGGTAGTGGATATTCGATTTTCTTTTTTTTATGTGTGTGTGTGTGTGTGTGTGTGTGTGGTGTGTGTGAGGCCAGGAAGTTCAACAGACAGCACAGGAAGTTCTACTCAGACCACGATGTCTCGGTCACTTGATGTTAAAGAGAAAAGCAAAAAAGGAAATAGTAAGTGGAGGAAAAACACAAGAAAGTTCACAGTGTGCAATGTTTTAGGTCTTTTTTTTTTTTTCAATTCTGATGTAATACTCTACTCATGCTGTTTCATCATTTACACTTTCAGTTGTTTCCATACTTAATAATTTCTTCATCAGTTGAATTGCTTTATAAATATGCAGAGAATTTTACTGGCTCTAATTAAATTAAATTACAGATCAGCCTCATTTCTTGTAATCTTTCAACTTATTTATAGTCAGAAAATGTGTGTGTGTGTGTGTGTGTGTGTGTGTGTGTGTGTGTGTGTGTGTGTGTGTGTGTGTGTGCCTATCACCCTTTGACTCTGTTCCTGTGGTTTAGGTTTCCGATTAAAAACAGATGAACAACAACAACACCATACACACACACACACACACACACACACACACACACACACACACACACACACACACACACACACACACACACACACACACACATTCTAAGGGATTACACGGTTCGTTTTTATTTTGTAATATTAGAAGTATCGGTTCGTTATATGAATAAGACACAATTTTACCTTCATTATTTTATATCATTGCGTAAAAATTCCTTTTTACCACATGAGGCTTCAGTGCTTTGTATATTTAGTGTACACAAAGCTGCAGTGACATTATCACATTATTACTCACAGCATGGAATCAAGCTAACTGCTACTAAGTGAGAAAGTTTGCAATCTATGTATTTATTATTTTTTCCCCCCCGTTCTCATGTACAGATGTATTTCTGTATGTCGGAGGTGCTTTCGGTGCGGTGCTGCTGGTGGTAGCAGTTATTTTCTTTGTCCTCAAATGCAGAACTAAAAGTAGTGCAGGTACAACATAACCCCCCCCCCCCCCCCACACACACACACACACACATCTCCCATAACATAAATAAGTTAAGAACAAACGAATCATGATTAATTATTCTCTCTCTCTCTCCCTCTCCTAGGCTGGGTGTCCAATTCAATAAAGGACAGAAAGGTTTGTATTTATTCATTCATTTATTTATTTTAATTACCTTTGCGCAGTATATTTTTGGTGCTAGCGTAGCTATGGTATGGAGGCTTAGTGGTTAGCACTGTCGTCTTTCACCTTCAGGTCATGGGTTCGATTCCTGTCTCCCGTTTCCTGCCACATTCCAAAAACATGCAGAATATACTAATTGGCTTTTCCAAATTGCCCGTAGATGGACCTCTGGAAAAAGCCACTCAATTCAATTAAATTTTATTTGTATAGCGTTTTTAACAATTGTCATCGTCGCAAAGCAGCTTTACACAATCAAAAGAATTATTTAAGTTTGTATGAAATGTGAATGTGAATGAATCAAAAATGGTCAGATAGTCAGATCGTCCCTGATGAACAAACCGAGGGTGACGGTGCTGAGGGAAAAACTCCCTGAGATGGCAGTAGGAAGAAACCTTGAGAGGAACCTGACTCAACAGAGAACCCATCCACATCTGGGTGAACAGAAAGCAGGAATTGATCTGCACTCATACTGTGTGTTAGGTGGCAGGCAGTTCAGTATAACAGTTGTTATAACAGATGTTAATTAATGTTAATATGGAGTCCAGGTAGTTACTAGATTGCACTCCCAAATCTTTGCCAAAGAAAACCAAATCTTGTAAGAAACTTCCACTGAAATAATTGTTGTATCTCCAGGGAGAGGAGTATTCATCGTCTGATGTCACGTGGACAGACCCTTCCCTTACCTTACTTTTGTATATTTTCAGAATGTCCACATATATGAGGAGATCCAGCTCAACCATCCTGCAGAAGAGCAAGCCTCAGATACCCCAGACATAAATCACAATCCTAATCCTGGTCCAGCATTCCACACTATATACGCCACAGCAACCAATGAGAACCAAGAAGCACACCTGAGTAATACTTTGCCAACCAGTCGTGCGCCATGTAGTAAGGGTTTGCACAGTGAGCACCCTGAGAACATCCAAAAACCAAAATACTGCCATGTGGAAATCGCAGACGCTGAAGATTACAATTATTCCATTGGATGCAATGAAACATATTCAGCTGTTCAGGCAGTCATTCATAACCCTGTCTACACACTAATCATTGCTCCTCAAACTGACAGCACTTCAGTTTACACATATGCTGTGCAACAAACTAGAACACACATAAAAACATGAACATCCGTTTTCATTATTGGCAGTTTAGGGAGATGTGCATGATTTCTACATGACCAACTACAGTACATGTACACCTTGCTCAGACTGCAGGTGTATCTGTTTGCTTTACAAAGCTGATCTTTTAGATCAACTGTCACATTGTTATGCGAAAGTGATCAGTTCGGATTTGGCCCGGCTCAGACTGGCAGACAGATAACAACAAGACACTTAAGAATGGAGAAACTATGACATCTCTCCAGGGTGCTATCAGATATTTCACTTTGTGCTCTGTTCAGGGACTATTGGTCTCCCTTTCATCTCTAGTTCTTCCATCGTCTCCCTGCTTGTTTTTCTACAAAGGATCGATGTCCATACCATATGATCATGTGGATTTGAATGAGGCAATAGACAGTTTTAAACCTGATTTGAGTAGACCATCCAGACTGAGACTCATCTTTAATCTAATTTGAATCTGATTTCACAACAACTCTGTACATTGGTTTAAATTGGATTTGCAAAAATCTGCTTTTTACTGCTCAGACCACTGATCACTTTAAGGTTCAGATTCCAAACTGCTTCCAATATGGATATGATGATAATTGGATTTGGACTGACAGTCTGAACAAAGCCAAAGTGTTGGACAATTTCTCGTTTATAGACTTTCTCATCTTGGATATTGTAAAATGAAATGAAATATTCACCATTAATGGATAATGCATAGAAATCCTGTCTCTTAATTAAAACAAGCATCGCTTTGGTAAAACGTCCTTTATTAACATTTCCACTTTATTTAGAGTGCAAATGTATCTTGATGTATGTATTATTTAGTTTCAAGAAACCTCTCTAAGAGTAGATCAAAGCATGAGTTTAGGGGTTTAGAAAAACATGTTAAAGTTTAAATTCAAATGGATCAAAGACAGTGTTTCCTTAAAGTAGAGAACAAATTATTGAGCAACGCGACTGTATGCACCTTATGTATGTACAGCATTCAAATATTTTTGTCTAGTGTTCTCTTTATTCACTTCAATAACTATAGACATGCTGCCAAAATTAATGTAATGAACGTAGAACAGCTTGTACTGGTCTCATGTTTGCCTAGTTATTATTGGCTTAATGCTGGTTCCTAATGTATTATTGTGTGTTTTACTGATTAAACCTTATTCCCAGTCAAATTTGCCTCTGTGTCACATCCATGACATTATCTGAAAATAAATATCTAATCACACCTAAAACTTACATCAACTCCATTATTGACTTTTACATTACTGTGATCTTCACTTAACAACATGTGATATAAAAAGTTTTACTGTGTTGCTAATCATAACAATTAAAGAACAACAAATAGCATGTACTCTTTTTATGCAATACAATAATTAGCAGATAAATATACTACAAACATCATTATGCAAAAGTTTAGGCACCCCTTGATAAATAACAGATTTTGGTGATTTTTTTTTCATTGAAAAGATGTTAACACAGTCTCTCTTGGAAATGGGAAAATGCACAATATTTTCAGGAAACATTGATGCATAGTTACTTCTTGTGCCATCATTTGAACAAAAATAAAAACATTATTGTGGCACTGTACAAAAGTTTGGACACCCTAAGAGTTCCAAAGTCTCCGATGCTTCTTACAAGGTTTCAGACCTTAATCAGCTCATTAGATCTGATGCACGGCAACAGCTGTCATTAGTAAATGCCAATTTAAAAGCTTTACAAATACTTTGACTCTTCAAACTTTGTGCACACACTTGCGGACACTCAACAACCCTGGGTTCCTCTAAGCAGCTGTGTAATGTGTAATGTGAAAATGAAAGTTATTGATGCCCACAATGCAGGAGAAGGTTACAAGAAGATAGAAAAGCGTCGTCAGCTTGCAGTTACCACAGTGATAAATGTCATTAAGAGACGGCAGTTCAGGGGAACTGTGGAGGTCAAGATGAGGTCTGCAAGACCAAGAAAACTCTCTGAGAGAGAACTGCTCATATGCTGGTCAGAAAGACAAATCAAAACCATTTGACTGCAAAAAAAAAAAAACCTGCAGGAAGATTCAGCAGACTCAGGAGTGGTGGTGCACCGTTCCACAAGACCTTCATGGAAGAGTCAGCAGAAGAAAACCTCACCTGTGTCCCCATCATAAAATCCAACACCAGAAGTATGTAACAGAACATCTACAGAAGCCTGATGCGTTTTGGAAACAAGTGCTGTGGACTGATGAAGTTACAATAGATCTCTTTGACCACAATCAGCAAAGGCACGTTTGGAGAAAAAAAAGGAGCAGCATCTGTTTTATCTTTGTTCAGGTTATGACTATATTTCTCTGTAAACACCAATGTACTTATTGTTGACCACTTATTATCAGTACATTAGCCTGCACATTTGTAAAGCAAGAGCCAAAAGACAAAGCAATGAGGACACAAAACCCCAAACCAAGTTTATGTCTTATAAATAATTTTATTATATTCTTCTTTATAATATCTTTTTTTTTTATTTAAAATAAATGGTTTCTACTAAAATCACTTAAAATGTAAATGCTTGAAACATAAATTAAAATATGTACTCTCTCTCTCTCTCTCTCTCTCTCTCTCTCTCTGTGTCTCTCTCTGTGTGTGTGTGTGTGTGTGTGTGTGTGTGTGTGTGTGTGTGTGTGTGTGTGTGTGTGTGTGTGTGTGTGTGTGTGTGGTCTATTTCACACTGTCTGAATTGGAAACTTAAAAGAAAGCTACATGAAACCGAAAACTGGGTCAAAAGTTCACAGTGGATCCACACACACACACACACACACACACACACACACACACACACACACACACACACACACACACACACACACACACACACACTAAACCTAACCAGAGTTTTTGCTGTAGCTCAAAAGGGTCCACTTGCTCAGGCATCCTAATAACAGCAGATTCCATATATGCATATATACAAACGTTCATATTTGTTTTGACTTTTTGAGCATGGTAAGACTGCCAAAAGACTCTGGATAGTAAAAGAAATATCCTTAGAAATACACTAAGGCCCTTCTCACAGTATGACATAATAGGGCTAATGCCTTAGGGCTTGGGCACCAATGAATAAACGATAAACTTTAGAAAAGCAATAGAGCGATGCGATTGTGCTCGAGCCCTAATAATAGACTTCCAATTAATGTTCAGGAAACAGACACAGTCTCAGTGTTTACAGTAAATATACATTTGGATGTGTTGCAACAAATGAAATGTCAAACACAGTTTTTGCTTTATTCATCTGTACTGTGTATAATCAGCTCAGCTTTATATATAATGTCGATGATGTTTTACATATATAGTATATTAGGTAAAGGTGCAGATCTGAGACACTCATGGACGCTGAGTATTATAGTGAACTTTTGGATGCTGCCTTCCCCCACCACATTCAGGAATGTAACACTGCTTGGCTTCCCAAGGAGCCCTGCTTCTGTGTTTACTTCTGGTTCTTCCTTTTTATTAGGAAGCACATTTTATAGATAACCCATCAACCTATTTTCTTTTTTTTCTTCTCTAAGTCTTATCCAGTGTGGTGTCAAAGTGATGGGACCACTAGGAGGAAATGCTTCAGTTACCTGTTCATACCGCAAAGGAAGTGAGAACTACCCCAAATACTTCAGTAATGGAAAATCCGGAACAGAGATTGAAAGTCTAGACCGAGGTGTGAAGTGGACCCGGGCATATTCTCTCTGGAGGATGATAAGGAGAAGAATTAATTCACCATAAGCTGAACTTTACTGGTATGGTGTGGAATATTGAATTTTTAAGGATTTAATTAGAAGGAGAAGGTCAACCTCAATGCAATGCATCGAGATATAGGTTCTTTTAAAAGGAAAAACACAAAAATTATAATTTTTAAAATCTTTTTTAAGTTCTTTTTTAAGGGAGAAAACATCTATAACATTATAATAAATGATTCTGCCTATATATATAACAATTTGGGTCCCACAAAGGGCAGGTCCATGAGATGGCACTCTGTTCAGAATGGGCAGATAGGCAGGTGGCTACCCCATGGCGTTCTAAACAGGCAGGTCCGCGGTCACCCAGATGCATGGTTGCTAGGCGACATTGCCATAAGCACAATCAGTGCAAATGCAATGCGCATGCAAGCGGGTTTATTTAAGGCCCAAAAAAACACCTTGCAGCATGCGAATAATAGATAGCACAAGGTACAAGAGCATGTTGCTCCAGTATAGGGCAAAAGCAAAGACAACACACATGACAAGGACAAAGGCAAAGACCCAGCCCAAGTCTATACAAGCAGCCGGTGGCTTAGACTGAGGGAGAGCAGCAGCGAGCGTGATTAGCGTGTGCTCTCATTCTTAATTAAAGTTAAGTCACGCAAATAAGATGCAAACACTTAGCAGGGGATAACACATGCAGTACAGTGAGGATGAGAGAGAGTCTATTTTTAGTTTTCAGAGACCTGTCTGGTCAGAGGACCTCAGTCTGTTTTGTGTTCTCTCAGTCTGTTTTTTCTTAGTTTCTTTGGAGTTTTTTAATTAATAAACCCACACTATGTATCTCCGAACAGGAAGGTCTTTCATTGTAAGCACTTTCACACAGCCTCCTATTTCACTGACCCCCTCAAAAGAACTTTTACTTTAATGCCAAAGCCCATAGGCATAAATAGATTTAGCTTGTTTATTACAATTTTAACTAAAGCATTGTTTAATTATGAAATCAGATTGGATCAGCATGGATTACTTCCTAAATGTGCATAACCTTCATAACTTTTGTATGTAAAAAAACTTTGTTTTGCCACAGTGTGATATTTGCTTTGTTAACACTTGGAGTAACGTCTACTTCCTCAAGTCCCTCTGTTTTCTCACTAGATTTTGTTTTTGAAGCTTTTAGCCATTCAAGGAACCATGGAAAGAACTTTTTTTAAGAACATGAAGTCCACTAACTTAAAAGGTGAAATTAATATATGAGATAAACTCATTACATGCAAAGCAAGATAGTCATAATTGAGATGATTATGGCTTACAGCTCATGAAAACCCAAAAACATTTATTGACTTTAACAGTTAAAAACCAAAACCTCCATGTCTACAGAACAGAAGACTTCCCCTTGTGCCCACATCTGATCGAACTCTAATAGTCTGTGGGTCATTTTTAAAAAGGCAAACTCAACTTTAATTCTTGCCCTGAGCATTTTTTCAGTGTTGTGTATACCACACCTCTGCATTTAGTTTTTCTTGTGAGCCAGAGTGCCAGTTTTGTCTGGCATAAAATGTAATTTAAAAGAGTGACAGATTTGTCTTTTTGCCTGTACTTTGGCTATAGATAGATGTATCCATGTCACCCATTTGCCCAGGTTTTAAGCAATGAGAAGAGCCTTCCTAATTTATTGCATCTTAAAAACAGGTGATCTACTATTTTCTTAATTTTTCTACTCCGCTTTTTTTGAGGCATTCTCAAAAGTTGTTAGAAGGGGTGTTTTGATGACAGAAGGGCTCCTTCCTCTTGCTGAAGGTACTTAGCTGCTGGGTTTATGGGTAAAGATAGAGGAGGCTCCTGGTTCTCTCTAGGGCTGTGCCCCGGAGCTTCTCTGAGACGGGAGAGCAGTGCTGATGTCACCTCATCCAAGAGATCATCCTCAGATTCCTGACTTTGGTTATTCCTGCTTTCTGGAAACAAACAAAAGTTAATGACAGCATTCTGGCGTTTATAAGTGGATATTGAAACAGTGGCTCCTCTCCGGTGCTTTGGAAGGGATGTTCAGAAGCACTGCAGGTCTTTAGCACTGTTGTCCAGGCTCTAAGTACAGACTGATAGAAATGCATGGTGGCTGATAAGTCTACTTCAGACAGGTTGAGCATGAACAGGTGTGTGTCATAGTTTAAACCTTCCAACAGTTGGAATAAGGCTTGAGCTATGCCAGTCCACGTTAGTCCATCGCCATAGTGCAGCCTGCAGTCGAACAGTTCAATCAAGCCCTGCCCAACCCTCCCCCATCTTGTACATCTAAATGTATCGTAGTGGCTCGAGTCCAGTGCTGACAGATCCAGAAAAAGTTCACCATGTTTCTCTAAACTTCTCTGATTAATGTCTCTGGGGGTTTAAAGATAGTAAGGTGGTGCCAGAGCGTGCCAGCGATCAGATTATTGACAACCAGTGCTCTCCCAGGAAGACAGCTGTGGCAGGACCCAGGTCCATTGAGAAAACTTGGCACACACTTTCCCCACTACACCCTCCCGGTTTTTGTTTTGGTAATCTTTTGTTCCTAAAAACACCCCAAGATATTTGAGGCCTACGTTGTTCCCATTGGAAAGATTCGTGGTCCGTTTTCTCACCACTGCCCCATTCAAAACCTCTTGCATTTTTCCCATTTCACCCGTGCTGAGCAGGCTCTTGAGTAAGTCCTATACCATATCTTGTGTAAAATCCTATACCAAGGGATTCGAGTGTCTGAAATAAGCATTCATGTTCAACTCTTTCAAAGGCTTTTTCTTGATCAATTGATAAGAACCTGGTTCATGTGATTTTGTTTTGCATAGATTGATTAAATACCTCATGAGAAAATAAAAAGTCTGTTATGTTGTGACATGGTGTGGAGTAGGTTTGACTTTTGTGGACTGCTGAGTGCATGAACTGTTTTAATAGTCACTGCATAGTAGTTACACTGGTCTCCAGATCGTCAATTGTACCAAGTCCCCTTCATTTGAGATCAGTGATAAAACTGTCCTTGTGCAACTCAAGAGCTTCCGGCTGTTAAAAGAACATTTAAAAACTTAATAGGGGACAACTTCTATGAGTTTCCAGAAAAAAAGGGTGTCCACCTGGAGAAGAACCTCATCTGGTCCCTAAGCACCAGCTCTCTGCACAAGAAAGCCCTGAAACATCTTTTCTTCCTGAGAAGGATGAAAAAGGCCCAGCTTCCACCATCAATCCTCACCACCTTCTATAGAGGAACTATTGAGAGCATCCTTAGCAGCTGCATCACTGTCTGGTTTAGGAATTGTACCATATCAGACCGCAAGACTCTACAGCAGATAGTGAGGACAGCTGAGAAGATCATCGGGGTCTCTCTCCCCTCTATCGATGACATATACACCACACGCTGCATCCGCAAAGCCACCAGCATTGTGGCTGACCGGACACATCCATCACACTCACTCTTCATCCTCCTGCCATCTGGAAAAAGGTGGCAGGCATCGGTTACTTCTTGCAGCTCTAGTTCTGCACCCAGCGCAGTGCTTTGCTCCAAAGATAGTTTTGGAAAACCCCTGAGTAGTTCCTCTCTGCAAGATAGGTCACAGTGCTCTACAGTGTAGAGCTGAGTGTAAAAGTCTGTGGCTGCTGTCCTCATCTCGCTTGGTTCTGTTGTTAAAGTTCCATCTGCTCGGCTCAAATACTCCATCTCATTCTGGGGTTTTGTTGTTTTGGACAGATTGAAGAAAAAAGTACTGGGCGCATCCATGTCTTTGATACAGGAGATGCGATGTCTGATCAGGGCTGCTTTGACTTGTTCATAGAGGAAGGAGTTCAGAGCTTTTTTTTTTTTTTTTTATCCTGCTGCCCATTCATTCTTGCTGACCATTTTACCCTCTGATTGAGTAATTTCTGCCTCGAGTTCTTTTATTGTACTTTCAAAAGCGTCTGATGTATGGTCAATAAAGTTTTAGCAGAATATTTTTATTTGAGTTTTTCACACCTCCCACCAAGAAACTAAACTGCTAAAATCCCCTTTTCTTTCCTTCCATTCATTTCATAAAACTTAGAAATTTTCGTAACAGAGCTTGTCCTGTAATTTTATGTTAAAAACGCCAGTATGAACTGTGCCTTTTTGTGTTTGGTATCATTAGCTCTATAGTTATAAGGTGATGATCTAAAGCCAGTGGGGGAGATGGCTGCTTTCTAAAAGTTATTTCTATGAGATTTGGTGACATAAAACCTGTCAAGTCTCACTGCAGTGATCTTTGTGTTATTAGCTTCAACCCACATGTATTTTTTGTATTTGCATTTTTTCCCCTCCCCTCCAACCAGACCACTCTACTTAATAAGCCCCGCGGGTGCCAGAGCAGATTTTGGGTTTGTTTCTTCCCCATTTTAGTCTAAGGTAAAATCTGCTGTGCAGTTCCAGTCCCCTCCCATTACTATTGTAGATTTGTTGCTACTTCTTTTTATTATGTATTTTTTTATTCTGTTAAAAAGTTTAATTCTCTCTGAAATATTCTGAAATACATTTAAAAGAGTAAAAACTTTCTTTTTTATTTCTGCTTTTTCCATTAAAACCCGACCTTTCACTATTTCAGTTACTTCAACCTTGCTTATGCCCACTGCTTTGTTAAAAAGTGTTGCCACCTCCGCACTGACATCAAGATATAACTTTGAAAATGTGTCCCTTACCACCACATGGCCCACTCAGTCTCATTGGCTTGGTCGCTCTCCGTCTCCTGTAGGAAGACAAAGTCAATGTTTTTTTCTCACAAAATCTCCTACTACTGCTCTGTTACTTTTGCCTCCACCACCATTTAATCCATTAAAGAAAATAAAACAAGAAAAGAGAAGCAGGTGTTAAGTACAGTGCAGAAAGAGGAAAAAAAAACTGTGGGATGTGTTCATTTGGATTTTGCATGAGTCTGCTGCCATTTCACTATGTGATTTTTTTATGTGCCATCTCTTTCCTTTGCTTAATAAGTCATATTTCATAATTTTACTACTGATGCTATACATTTTTTTAACATCTGTAAAGTAGTCTTCAATCTTATGAGTTTTTCTTAAATATTAATGTACGTCCTGAAATGTATAGAGCTGCTGATCTCCCCCAAACTGTGGTACACTGATATCTGATATTTCGGAAAAACTATCTTTTACGTTTTCTTCTATCATTTTTTTCATTATGTTTAATCAGTGACACTGATTCTCCCACTCTGCCTGTTCCTGCTATTCAACCTCCCCAAAAAGACTGGAGCCCCCTGCTGGAACTAAGCCTTCTGTGTGCTTTTTTTCACTTTAGCTCTCCATCACTCTCCACCTCTTCACATTCACCTGCATTTTTTCCCTTATGTATCCCAACAATTAGCTTCATTTTTTTTTTTATTTACTACCACCTGTTTACAATCTGCTTGTGTGTCTCCCGTTTGCTCATCATTGTTCGGCTCTCTGCAGTGGGCTGGCCACCATCCTGCCCCATTGCACCACCTGTCTGCTCCACACTGGAGATTTCTCCATCCTGCGCCATTGCCTTGACCCCACTACGCCCAGCTTCCTCTCTGACCTGTGCTCTATGTGGGCATCTGAACTTTTCGTGCCCACGCATGTCCACGCATTCGTAGCACTGTTTGATCAGAAAAATGAGCACTGTATGCCTGAAGGAGATAACATGCTTCAGCGTGGGGTTTTTACAGTTTAAAAAAGACATTCTCATAGTGATCACTATCTTACCCGAATCGAGACAATTCCCTCTCTATATCCTTTGGGGATGTTTACCATGGTAACATTCATTGTTGTCAAACCCAGCGGAGTAATGGAGTAAAGTTCCCCACTTTATTATTTCACCTTACAATCAGCTGATACATGATAGTGATGGGAAGTTTAAATCATTTTAGTGACTCAGATTCATGTTCTTTGAATCTCCTTCATCAAAATGAACAAATCTTTTTTTGAGTCATTTGGTTCATTTTGTTCTTTTGATCAGAAATAAAATAAAATGTAACATTTTCAATGAACAGACATGAAACACGTCTACATACTGTACACACATTGTGGCTATAGTTCCAGTAATATTACAATGCAGCTAAGGACATATTATGATAAACAGAATGAATCTATTCAGAATCTATTGCACTGCATAGCGTCGATGTGAATCACATGACAAAAGAATGAATGATTCGGACTAGAAGATCGCTTGTTCATTCGTGATGAGCACCTGAATGAGTCCCAAACATTAATTGGAAGACTATTATGGAACTTTGGGGCTTCGTAAGAAAAACCTTTGCCCCTGCTGTTACTGTATATGCTGACAAGCAGCCTGAAGCCTTTGATCAAAGTAGGCATGGCGTCGTAAGTTCACTCAGTTCAATCAGTTCACTCAGATACTGCAGCTTGAGACCATTTAATGCTTTATATATATTAAAAGTAGTTTTTTAAAATTGATGAGAAATTTCCCAGGGAGACAATGCAGTGTGGATCAGATAGGGGTGATGTGCCCGTATCTTCTGATTCTAGTGAGGACAGTGGCTAGTGCATTCTGGTGCATTCTGGAGTAGCTGAAGATTGTTTATGCACCTTTGAACAACCAGACAGTAAGGTGTTACAATAGTCAAACCTAGAGGTAATAAAAGCATGAACTGTTTTTTCTGCATCGTTTAATGACAATGTGTGCCTTATTTCGAAGATGAAATAATGCTATCCTGGTAATTTTATCTACCTGGGCTTCAAATGAAAGATTGGGATCTATAATAGAGTGTCTTATGTCTTTCACACATTGCTCAACATTAATAAGCTGGCTTTTCTCATCTGACTTTGCTGGCAATGCTTGCAAATGGTGTTGCGCAGAAGAAGCTTGTAAGGAGAAGATAGCAGTGGCCCTAAAACCAAACCCTGTGGACCACCAAACTTCAGTTTAGAACATGCAGAATAGTCACCATTTAAATGTACACGTTCTTCAAATATACTATTACTCAAGGGTTTAGGAGTGCTTTAGGATATTTTTCTTTTTTGCTATAATCTCACAAATGCTCTACTAGGTTGAGATCAGGTGACTGACTTGGTCAGTGAGGAAGATTAAATTTCTTTGTCTTGAGAAACCCTTGGGTAGCTTTCACTGTATGCAATATGAAACAGCTGTTTCATCAGTTTTGCAGAATTTGGCTTAATCTGAGAAGACAGTATAACTTTATACACTTCAAATTCATCATGCTCCTTTTATCAGCAGTCAGGTCATCAATAAACATTAGTGACCTGGTTTCCTTGCAGCCGTACATGCTCATGCCATAACACTGCCTCCACCTTGCTTGCTCTGGGATAAATGGACAATGCCTCGTGACGTTGGTGATAGAAACAGAATGCCTGAAAGTAGTGAATAATGAGGAATCAGCAGTGAGGAGAGTTTTTGATCAGAGACATTGAGCGCTTTCACAGAGCAGATGTTTAGTTAATGTTTCTCTGACAAAGGGCATGTGAAGGAATTCAATCTACAGAAGATTCTGTCACACAGAGATTTTTCCATACACAGCAACAAAGTCTGAAGAGTGCCTTGTGGAACAGGTTTAAAAGACAGGTAGAGTTAAAGACCATGTTGATCTGAAGAGAATGCTTTTGTCCAGGAACATGATTCAAATTCAAAAACTTACACAGCAGTAATCCAAAGAACAACAACAATCCGAAGGGGCAAAAACAAGAGACAAAATCCAAAGAATGAGCAGGGTTATTAATGGATATAGATTACTGGATTATTGCACATAAACAAACACGAGGCACACATGGACGATGATGACAGAACCTTCTAAGGATAAGGAAATGATTGCTTAATTGAGCTCAGATGCACGGTGGAGATTAGCTCAATGTACAGAGACATATTCTGGAGTGCAGTTATGGCCTGGACATTCTCTCTCGACCTGGCTGGCTTGTGACACTTTGTCATATATTTTTCTCTTATCTTAATTCAGGTAAAAGTTTAGTTTGGTTTCCTCAGTCCAAAGAATATGATAAATTTTTAGGCAAAGTCAAATTTGGTCTAATGATGGCCTCTTTCACTTGTATAAACACCTTTTTGGACTTTGTGTTAAAAGTGAACAGCTACTAATTGCAATAAAAACTCAGTTTTACATTATAAACTCAGACTACCACCTATAGACATTTCATCTGCTTGGTTCTTCATGGAGTAAACAAGGAATATGCTGCACATGGCCATGCAACTGCTTCCATTATTTATGAGCCATTTAAAGTGGTTGTTTGTATGTCAATTGGATGTAATTCCTAAATGGTAAAAGTCTTGAGTGTTTCATTTCACGTCATATAAAACTATTTACCTAATAGCTAGATTTTAGTGTTTTCTCAGCTTTACCAGTCCCAATTGAGTTTGAGTCTGTTAACTATGAAAATGGTGCAGTTCCCCCTAAGGCAAGTAGTCTGCACTAATATCATATGGTTTAAATTAGTCTTTATTTTTAAAGCACATTTAACACAATACAGTTGGCCAAAGTGCTGTACATGTCTAAAATACCTGCAGACAGAACAGACTATAAAAATGGACAATAATAATTACAAACTTGAAGGGGAAAAAAATTAAATAAAACAATAAACACTAGGAAGTCAGCCTGTCTGACGTATAGTTGCCAGGATAGGAGTTATGTGTTCCCTCTTATTTTGGCCAACAGTCTAAGCTGAAAATATCAAATGATTTGAACTTTTAAAATCAGATATGAAACAGATAGAAATCTGTATCTAAACAGATTTGTATGCCATCTGTCTGGAATCTGCCTGTGAGCTCAGCATTCACTGATCTCAGCCACAGCTGATAAAGTATGAGGGCAGACGAGAGGACTGTGCTGTTACATGAACATTGAGTTCCTTGTATTGTTCTTTTTTATAAATTGTGATGGGTCATTCATGAACATAATGTTCTTTTTGAACGAGTCTTTAATCATATGTGGACATGGTGCAAACCAAAAGTGTCTAGTGTGAAAACATGATACAGCTTGAAAAATGCTGACCTTTACAAGCAAATTGTCATGCGCACTCCTAACGCAGCCGGCACGAGGACCCGGAAGTAAGACGGTCGCGATTCAGGAAGCATAAAAGGAGACAAGATGGCGCTTTTCATCGCTCAGTCATTGAGTTGCCCATGCTATCGCCGACGCTCTGTTCGCTTAATCGTGAGTACTCACTTTCTTGGGTTTCGCTTTCAATTGAGTGTGTGTTATTAGAACGCGGCTTTATTTGTGTAAGCTCTTGCTCTCTGTCACGGGACAACCGGAGGCAAATCAGAAGACTAGCAGTTTGCCCGTGTAGCGTGGAGGATAAACCCAAACGCGGAAGCAGCGCGAGCAGGCAGGATAACCACGCGATTTATTCTTAGAACTCTCTCACACAGAGAGCAAGAGTTTACACAATTAAACCCGCGTTCTAACAACACACACTCAATCAGGAAAATGGCACAAAATGGTGAGTACTCACGAACTTGGAGAAATAGCGTCGGAGACGGCATTGGAAAACTCAATGACTGAGTGATGTGCGGCGCCATCTTGTTTCCTTTTATACTTCCTGAATCGCGACCGTACTACTTCCGGGTCCTAGTGCCGGTCGCGTTGAGTGCGCATGACAGTACCCCCCCGTCCAGGACCGGCTCCTGATGGTCCTGGGGTG